>NW_012194409.1:618190-635858 GCF_000504015.1 Erythranthe guttata
CTAACAAAATCATCGTCGTCGATTCCATAATATTTATGTACGTAGATACTTCAAATTAGTGTGTTTTACTGTGTGTATGTTTTATCAACTGAATGTTGTGGTTATGTTTGATTGAAATTGGACAGTTACATATATATAGTACGCAAAGAGTCAAACATCAAACATTGAATAATCTATAATGGCTGCCGTCAATAATTAAATAATGATTTAATTATATTATAACTAGTTTTATTTAAAGTTTGTATAAATATGGTCAAAAACAAGGTGCTGCATGTGGGTGGCATGGAACAGTTTGTCGTCTAGTGAAAATGCACAATCAAGGAAGGAGCTGAGAATTAGAAATTCAGAGACGCAAGCTGAGATATTTTTTCATTATTAATTATCTATAATATATAGTTATGCATAATACAACGTGTGTTAATATATAAATGGCTAATTATGCATATATGTTATAGAAAAGTATAAAGAGAATAAATTTAAATTATCATTTTCTTGAATTATTTATGCAATTAGGTAGTCAATTGGTCATACAGTCATGAGTCATGACTCACCCCTTTGATGCCTTCTTTTCTTCTTTAACTTTTTTTTCGTTTAATTATTTAAAAAAAATCAGGTTTTCTTTTTTCCAGAATTAATTAAAAAAATTTCCAAATCAATTATAATATTTCCGAATTCAATTACAATTTTCTTTTAATTTTCTTTATTTCATTTTTTTATTTTTCCATAGTCAACTATAAATTATCGTAAACAACTACAAAATTGTGGTGTTCAACAACAGGTTTACCAAAAAATGAAATGAAATAAAAATTGTCAAAAACAACTATAGGAGAACCCGAAATCAACTATAAAGTTATGAAAACGACTATATTATTGTAAGAGACACCCAACAAAAATTAAAGAGGTAATGGCAAATAGACCCATGACAAGGGCACTTAATTAAAAGAGGGACATCCAACTTTTTTGTCTTTCAAATAAATCCAGCTCATTCAAACTTATTTGCAAATAAGGAAAATCCTTTTATATATACCAAAATTACCCCCAATTCATTGAAACCCAATTTAACTCCAATTTCATGATTTATACCCCAATTTAGCCCAATTTCATCAATTAACCAATTTTAACCATAATTTCAATTTTGACCCCAATTTTGACCCGCCACCACCGGAGACCGCCGGTCGCCGCCGTTGACCGGCGTTGACTTCTTTTTTTTTTTTTTTTTTTTTTTTATAATTTTGTTTTTTCTTAAAAAAATATTTTAATTAATATTACTATCTTGGCTGCTAAATTACTGTCTCCGGCAGTTATTTAACTGTCGGAGACAGTAATTTAACTGTTAATTGACTCTTTTTTTTTTCTTCAAAAATATTTTAATTAATATTACTGTATTCGTTGCTAAATTACTGTCTCCAGCAGTTATTTAACTGTCGGAGACATTAATTTAACTGTTAATTGACTTTTTTTTTTCCTTAAAAAAATTATTTTAATTGATATTACTACCTTGGATGTTAAATTACTGTCTCCAACAGTAATTTAACTGTCTTAGACAATAATATTAATAATATTACTGTTAGAAAAATAATATTCATAATATTACTGTCCCAAACAGTAATATTACTGTCTGAGACAGTAATTTAGTAGCCAAGATAGTAATATTAATTAAAATATTTTTTTTTCTAAGAAAAACAATTAAAAAAAAAAAGTCAACGCTGGAGACCGTCGGTCAACAGTGGTTGACCGGCCGGAAAAAAATTTCAAGAAAAAAAAGTTCAAAAAAAAAAAAAAAAAGTCAACACCAGAGACTGGCGGTCAACGCCGGAATGTGTCCGGAATCTGGCCGGAAAATAAACATTTCATAAAAAAAATTAGTTTCTGAAAAAAAAAGTTTTGGGGGTTAATGTGATATATTTGTTTAAATCCGGGGTCAATGTGTAATATTAAGAAAGTTAGAGCACAATGGGTGGAATTGATAAGAATTATATTATTGAGGGTATTTTAGACTAAAGACATGGGGATGGGCTTAATTGAGAGACTGTTTTTTTTGTGGACCAAAATGCATTTAAGTCCCATGTGATGGGCCTTTTTGCCATTTGCCCAAAATTAAAATAGAAAACAACTATATTGATGTTTTTTACTACAAAATTATTCAAATCAACTAACCAATCTAGTTTATTGACAAATTAAACTCCAAAACAATACAAATTTGCCCCAATTTAGCACTAAAAAACTCAAAAAGAAAAAAATTAATGAATTTGGATTAAAAAAAAATGAAGAAAATCTTGTAGAGAGAAAACGAAAATGAATAAAAGAAAGCAAATTCGATCTTCAACCATACGAAACCCTAAAGTGTGAGCACATAAGAGGGGAGATGGCGGCATCAATATTGTGGGGGAAGGAGGAGTGGAAGTCGGGCAGCCACACGACCACAAACGACAACCATCGACCAATAGCATAGATTCGGCACAAATCGAGAAGAGAGCAGTTTGGAGTTGCTTCTCCAATGGCGTCAACATGTAGAGAGAAAAGAAAGAGCAGTTTGTGGGGATAAGAAAAAAAAGGGAGGACAAAATATAATCAATTGTGTAATAGCGGTTGGGGTAGATTAGTTATATTATACAGTAATTTATTAAAAAAATATTTAATTAAATAATTCGGGGTTTCCACTAATAAAGTAAAAGGGGCCAAATCCACCCTTATTATGCCTAATGGGGGTTCTCACTAATAATTCCTTCTTATTTACTATTTTTACTTAAGAAAATAATAGGTTAAGTTTCGAACAGAAGCTCGGAGTAGCAAGGGTTTGTTGCCATGTAATTTTGACCACCACGAGGTCCGCTTCTGGTCTCGCGTTCAACCATCATTTCTCGTTGTCCTCTTGTCTTCCGCCTTTTCGTTTGCTTACCTAGGTAATCGTGACTTAGGCGCGTGGTCTCCTTGTTTCCAATGCCCGTTTATTAATGACCAATTTTCCAATACTTCCTCTCCTCCCGTTATACTTTTTTCCTTACCATCTCCTTCTCTTTTATTCTTGTTTTTCTTTAATTATCCCTACCAGAGTAGTGCGACTCTTGATCACCATGTACTTTTTATCCTCCCTTGTCTCCTCTTTGCTTGTTTTTCAAACCGTTTTTCGGCCATGGTTTTCCAAGGCACTTCCGCCTCTTTTTCTGAGAGAAAAAACTCCCTTCCTCCACCCATTCCGGTGTCCCAGAGAGGTCATCGTCGGCCTTCTAAAAAATGTGCCCATGGGCCTTCCTCCTTCCAGTTACGCGCCGGTTAGGGGAAGTCTGTGCCCAAGGGGAAGGCTACTCACTCTCTAGTAGATTCTTTTGACATTGACGTCCTCCGCTCCTGCTAGGGTTTGGATCCTTCTTATAACTTCTCATTCCTTCACCTTCTCGGTTGCCTTCCCATCCTCCTTCGGGATATCTTACTTGGTATTCTTGATCAATTTCGGTCGGGTATAACTAACCCCCTACACCCTTTTTATGTTGATGTTAGCCATATGTATCAAGTTCCTTTGCACTATTTCTATCCTAACGCCATAAAGTTCATATCTTCTTTTGATATAGTTTATGTGAGTCACGGCATTGATCCTCGTCCCGATTTCTTTTTTCAACTTTTTACCCTAAATAAGTCCCGCCCGGGATACTTCCACCTCTCCACTCGCATCTCCGGCCATCTCTTTGGTAGCATGATTACCAAATTTGATTCCTGGCAGTGGATATTCTTTTTCATTCGCTCCCCTTTCGCCTTGGCCCTTCAACAACACTCCGCTCTATGGGTCTCCTAAAGGGGATGTTACTAGTTGTAACTATGAGAGCGAGGTGACATCGTTGCTTTCCCTCGCTCATGCGCGTGTTTGTCACGTTGAGAAGATCGTGGGCAAACCTTCACTCTTCTCTTTTCCCCATTTATGGCAAACACCTCCCTTCGACCCTCGTACTTGGGGTATACATGCTTCTGTTTTGGTGTTTATATTTTAGATTGATTTTTTGCGAAAATATTTTATATCTGTTTCTTGACGATTATGCTTCATGTGATGATGTTTTAATGATCTCTTATTTGTTATAGGTGAGATCTACATGCTGATGGAGATGGAATTGGTTGAGAAGAGAGCTGCGGCAGCACCTGCGTGTGAACTTGCATAAACGACTGTTACCAGTGGAGCCTCTCGAGGGACCGATTTGCCTTCTCACAACTCGAACTCACCAACCCGACGTCCCTCTCCCTCGTGTACAACTCCTCCCGATGCTCCCTTAGTTGTTATTAACCTTCCAGAGAGCGAGACTGAAGGTCACATGGCGGTCGCTCTGCCTAGTCAGAGTCAAGGGTTGGCCAAAGCTCAGGGCGAGTTGGCGGTAGTGAGCTAGAAACGTCCTCTCGCCAGTGACTCCAAAAGAGCCCATGTAGATCTCTTGAGCCTCTTTTCCATTGCTGATCCAGTGCCCTCAGCGGATTTTTTCACCCATCAGCTAGCTAGGGTCCAAGCTTCTGGGGATGCCGCCTATCTTTGGATCTTCCTTACCTTTTGTTCAGTGTAGATTTTACACTCAATTTATACTTTCTTATAAGGAATTTTGTGGACTTGTATTGATATAATGGTTCTTAATGATTGATTTATTTTACTTTAGGTACAATTTGAAAATTCGGGAGTTTCAAGGATGAAACGAGCAAAAAACAGGCCAAAAAATGAAGAAAACATGTCGGAGGCTGAAAATTGGCCTCAGATGGCTGTGTGAGAATTGGCCTATTTCTGACATGCCCGTGTGAAATGCGGTATTTTGGCAGAAAGCTTCAAAATCAAACACGGTCATGTGAGATTTGTACTGATTCTCACATGGTCGTGTGAAGAGACGCAAAATAGAAGTTTTGGAGTTTTAATTGCACAAGGAAACCCGGATCTTCTACCAAGTTGGAGCACCTACTTAAGAAAAAATACAAAAATGAATTGGAGACATTTTTACACAATCTTAGAGCAAGAAGAGCGAGACAACGGTGAATCGAAGATGAACACCTTGCAAATCTTCATCATAGTTCTTCTTTTATTTCTCTTTTTCGAATCTATGAATTTTTTTTTATGATGTTTTTCGTAGAGAACACGAGTACCAAAGATTTCAATCTTTGATTTTGTTGGAACCCTATGTAGTGATTTGAACCTATTTTTCAATATTATGCAAGTTTAATTCCATGCTTATTTCTTCTATCTGATCTTATTTAGTGCATCAATCTAGCTAATTTATGCTGCTATGCGTTACTCTTAAAATTGAATCTACAGATCGTTCTAATAATTAGAACATGGATAGAAGAGTCTTCGAGTAATCTTTCCATTTATTCTGGTAATAAATAATCCTTTTTCATATTAATAATAAAACACCTTGGCATTCTATATCTTTGTCTGTGGTTCAAACATAGATATAGTCCTTACAGTTATTACAAGAACTTGTAATTGATCTTTTAGGATCGTGAGATATTTACTTATGTATTATAACTGTTAAATGTGTTCCTAGTCGAAGGGTTACGCCACCAATGAGGATATCGGCCTTTCCCATTAAGAGACTAGCACTTAGTGTATGTGTACTGCATCTCATCAGTAAACGGTATTGTGATATTGGCATGCATAAATAGGTGCTCGTAAGTTGACGAGTTCACTGAACTCCCTCACCCTAGAAATCTCTAAGTGGTTCTCAATAATCGAGTAGATATATCTATGGTATAGTTGTACACTATTAGTCCTTAAGACCTAGACATCACCGTGACTTCACTAGAAGATCAGCTGTATTGTGACATGTCCCTGAGTTCCAGTGTTCGTGCAGTCAGAAATCTAGTGGGAGGTCTGTGCATTGTAGTCGGCGATTCGATCGCTAGAATAGTCTTGGATGTCCTGTGTGTTCCCATAGTTTGTAATCTTTAAGTCTCTAGCCAGAGCTGACTAAGTGATGATTAGGGAATTTGATTCTCTAAGTCATGCACGTACCGATTACAACACTTAGAACGATCGCACAGTTATTGAACTACTAAGGAGGTCTCAATGAACCAATGCCTCTAGTTCAATCGGGACATATCAATCGAAGGGATCGTACTGTATGTTAACTATATCAAAAGGTTCTTGCAGGCACTTCACTTGTATCTAGGGAATCATGACGTGTAGTTGCTAGACGCCAATCTTGATTCCTTGGGTGATTAAGTTGAAACGAGCTTCATCTTAATCGTAACTCTAGGGACGAGTTTAAACCACAAAGGGTTGTGGACCCACGGCTAGCTTACTCCTGAACCATCGAGGGTCACACTGCTCGTGCACTCGAGATCTTTGAATAAACTGTCAAGGATAAAATGTTTAATCTTTGCATGATTGGAAGTAAATGTAATTGAGTCCAACATTCGTAATTTGGAATTATGAATGAGAATAAGAAAAGGAAAAGAATATGCGAACATCTTAGTGAACTTTCTAAATTGGGAAGTTTCCAAATTTTGAAGGTTACAATGACGAGGACGTTACAATGATTCCGAAAATGTAATCGTTATAATTTTTTGATGATTGAGTTGTGAGAAACGAGCGAGTAAAGACTAACGAACTTAAGCTGTTGGGCCCGGTCCAACTTAAGCCCGTTAGGGCTTTTATACAAGAGACTATAAATACGTGATTTATAGGTCTTGCACAACACACAACACACTAGAGAAAACCCTAGCCGCTCTCTCCCACTCTCGGCCGATTCTCCCCCCTCCGCCGCCGATGCCGTAGCCGGAATCGGCCTCACGCGCTGATTACTATTGGTAGTATCTTTCCTTTGTCTTTTTTTCCGTCTATTCTGACTTTTGAGTGTCTAGTGCCACGTATTTAATAGATCTTAGTATACAAGGTGAAATCCGAGAGGAGGAAGACCAAGGAGTCGAATTGCCGAGAAGCCGTAGCCAAAGCACCGCCATACGCGCCCCCACGCGCCGACCGAAGACCGCGCGTGGATCTCACGCGCCGCCGTCGTTGAACGCGTCAGTCGCCGCTGTACCGCTGGTGCTCCTCCCGACTGCACGGATTGGTTTCCGTGGCAGTTGCCTTCGATCTGAGAGTTTGCCTCACGCTTCAATGGGTATTTTTCGGATCCGATTTTATTACGTGTTAATTTAATTATATTAAATTTTATGTTTATATTCACAGGATGAATTTTCATGAATTTCTATATGTATCGTTTGTATGGATTCATGATTTACTGCGAGCATGCTATGTGATTTATTATCGAATTAATTATACGCATGTTGTCTTTAATTTTTGCTAGAAGCGCTAAGGTGCGCAATTAATTGTTTAATACGAATCGAGCATGTGTTTATGCGAATTAATTTTTTTATTTCATGTAAAAAAAAAATTCCGCTGCGTACACGTGCATGATTCCCAACAGTTTTCACCGGATTAATGTGTTAATTGCACGTGGTATCGTAGACAAATAGAATCACCTTAGGTAGACTTTCACGAGACTTGTTAGTTAATGCTTTATTCATAACTGGTTTGCATAAAAATATAGTGAATTGTTTATGAATAATAGACTTATAATACAAGCGACATCGGGTTATGAGTAATTTAGCGTCTCGGGTTAATAATCAGGAGTTTAATTTGCATAATAGAGGTTTAATTGGGTTAAGATTTATCGCATAGAGGGAAGATAAAATTCTAGGTCCTTTTTAATTGATATTTTCTTGTGTTTAATTGCTTTCTTAGTTAGTCTAATAATTTAGATCGTAAAATCTTGACAAACTTGTGTAGGCTGGATAAAAATCATAGTTGTTAGAATTCGGTACTTAGGTCTAGATAATTTAAGTGTTCCATGTGGGGCTTTTACTACTTGTTTGCGATACGTGCACTTCCGTGTTAGTATTTATACCAACAAGTTTAGTACTTTAAATAAACCGAAATTTAGAGTGATAAAACACCACTACCGATACATGCATAAACCGAAAGACATACGTCTAACACGGAAGTGCACGTATCCAATTCTATTAAAACACCTACAAGGACTTAACCTTAGAGTGATTTTCGATTTATTTTTTACACTAACAAAACCTAACTTAGACTCTATGAAACGGATAATAAAGAACAAAAAATTCGAATTTAAATTATTTATTTTTTATTTGTTTATAGACTCAAAACAGTAAAACAGAAGAGAAGAAGAAATGAAACTAGACGCCTCGATAAAAGAAACAGGAACAAACAACGAAGACACGAACACGACAGACTCAACGATAAAGATAAAGGATAAGCGAAACCTGTTCTCGATATTGGCCCTGGTTACCCACTGATACGAACCCGATACAAATTGTTAGGAAACCCAATACCTTATGCGGAAACAAGATCGAAACATCCAAAAAACAAGGAATCAAAGGGTGGAACCGCAACCCGTTGCCTATAAAGAGACAAGAACCTTGGTACGTGAAGACGCCACAATCAATTGCGAAAGATTAATTGATAAGTCGGGGTAAACGCATAGAATCCTCCGTTATGTTCGAAAAGTTCTTAAAGAACTAGAGAGAGTAATCTCAATATATTAATCAAAATTCGTCCATCAAAATAAGTCAAATCGGCAACCTATTTATAAATGTTAAAAAGACTAATTTTTCGCAAGAAAAATGACTCCTACCTAAACAATAATACGGAAACTAGTAAATAAGAAAATGGCAATTTACAAATAAGCCCATCAATGGGTACTTATTCATAATGGGGTCGAGACAAAAAACTCTTTTACAAAAAAGTCCACACATTGTCCAGAGGTTTGTAAAAGACTAAAATAACCCCACACATTTTAATATGCTCCAATTTTATCCTTTAATTTAATTAAACCTCAATTTGACCCCAAATTTTACAAATCATTCAATTTTGACCCAAATCACAATTTTTAGTACAATTTCGTCTGTCGGCGCCGTTGACGCCGATCTCCAGTGTTGACTTTTTTTTTTCTTCCTGATTTTTCCGCCGGTCTCCGGCATTGACTTTTTCGATTTTTTGTCTTTTTTCTTTAACATTTTTTTACCCCCCACCATTTAAACAACAATATTGTTTTGGTTGACAGTAATATAGTTTATATTACTGTTAAACACAGTAAAATTAACTATACTACATTTTAACACATTAATATAGCTATATTAATCTCTAGCACAGTTATATTAACACAATAAAAGTCATTATTATTGTGTAATAGAGTAATACTAATATGTTGACCATTCAACAAAGGTAAACATAATAAAAGCCAAAAGAATTAATATTGATGTGGTTGACAGTAATATTATTGTAACAACAGTAATATTACTGTCAACCATAGTAATATTATTGTATTTACAGTAATATTACAATAGTAGACAGTAATATTATTACGATACTCCGTCAACAACTCAAACAAAACAAAAAAACCAAAGAAAATAATAATATTGATGTGGTTGACAGTAATATTATTGTGTTTACAGTTATTTTACTGTCAACGACAGTAATATAATTACGTTGACTTGTCAACAAATCAAACAAAATGAAACAAAAATATACAAAAAAATAATAATATTGTTGTTGACTCTAATTGTATTATAAACGACAGTACAATTACATTAATGTAGTGTCAACGACAGTATAATTACGTTAATTTACTGTCAACGACAGTATAATTACGTTAATTTACTTTCAGTGACTGTATAATTACTGTTAATGATAGTACAATTACGATCAACGTTTAGCGGCGGACGTAAAAACACGAAGAAAAAAATTACTAAAAAAGGTAAACACCGGAGACCGGCAGCGGAAAAAACTTACCAAAAAAAAATCAAAAAAGTCAACGTAAAAAACCGGCGGAGGAAAAAAGAAACAAAAAAAAAACTCAAAAAATCAACGCTGAAAACGGCGGCAAAAATATAATTTCTGAAAAAAGAAAGAAAAAAAAAGTCAAAAGTGAATTTTTGTGGTCAAATAAATTGGGGTTACAATTAAGAATTGAGTGTAAAGGTTTGGGGGTAATATTTGTCATATACATTAATTTTTTTTATTTATAATACATATTAAAGGGATGGACTTATTGGCCAAAGAGATATAGCCCTTGAACCTAGAATAATAAAGATGGTTGGTCAGAGACTTATGCATAAAAACCCCATACAAAAATTATAACCATATAAAACTCTAAAATAATAAAATATAATAAATCCTAAAATAAAAACGTGCATAACTTGAACATCAAGTTGACTTACCGATCACCCTTGTAAACTCGCGTTGACATTTGGCTGTGCACGTGCATGCACTTAAAGCTCATTTAGATATTATTCCACTTCGAATCTCTCTTCGCTCAAAACATAAAAGTTGTAGATCTTTCAGTTAGAGTTAATCGGCAATTGGAATCCCCTTAATTGAACATCAGATGAGAGAGTTATTACTCGAATGGTAAAACTATAAAAGATAGGCGAAAATCTCGGATCCATGGAATTCGGCTTGTCCAACGAATTCTTCTCTTTCTTTTCTTCCAATTTCACACCATGGACCCTGCAACCAACTCACATGCGCTGACTTGCGTCATTTCAAATGCGAATAACTCCATTAAATTCACACGTTTTCGTTTATTCCAATTCTTCATCCTTGAGCTTGTCATGATTGTATCATACTCTCTTTAAAAATATTCGTCATCGAATCCGGACAAATCAAAAGGCGCATATGGAAACTCTCTTTCATGATCAACGTTAGACATTAGCTTATAGACATTAGCTTATATGGTCTAGAATACTCCAAAATTATTACAATCAACTTTCACACCGAAGGCAATGGGTACGGGTTTGCCGGGTCTTAGACCCGGAACCGACCCGTTTGGGGCGGGTCTGAGTAAGTTAAATGCTTCTGGATCGGGCAATGGGTTTAAGTTTCTAGAACCGGATGGTTTTCGGTCGGGTTACGGGTCTTATTGGAACCGACCCGTATAAATATATTATATTTTATAATTAGTCTATATATAAAAGTTAATTTATGATTTCATTTATCAAACTTTCAATTTTCATCGTGTTTATTGTCATTTACCCATTTTTCACTATTTCATTTTTTTTAATCGCATTTCTCGTAGGTAAAATCTATCACTTGTCGACCACCGCTAGCCGTCTTGCCTTGTGAACTTTATTTATCGTAGAAGTTAAATATAATTAATTATATAATTTTATTATTTACGTTATATCACTTCTAGAATTATTTTAAAATATTGTATTTTTATTTTTAGGTTATTTTGTTAACATAGAGAAGAAAAATATTATGAAAGTTCAAAAATAAAAAAATTATGGTAACAAGTCTCTGGCGTGTCAGAACTGTTTAATTCGGGTATGAGTTGGGTCGGGTCTGAATTTTATATATTTTTCACGGGTCGAGTCTCGGGTTTAGGCAACCCGGCCCAGTACCAACCCGTTGATATACTTAGCTAGTACAACCAACTATATCAACAATCGAACAGGAAGATTCACCTTTATGGCACTGGATATGAACAAGATCATCTTCATGTATTGCATCACCATCTTCATAAACATCCACAATTGTAATTTGCATCTCGCTTAGCCCGGCAGTAACTCCGATGCATTGTTGGATCATATCACCTAGATGATATGTGTTATTATTTAAGTTAATTAGAATTAGTCAAATTATATGTTAGTGGGTATTTTTTATTAGTTGGCGTGAATTAAATTAGTGGAGTAGTGTAGTTTAGGGGTTAGTGGGATGGTAGTTTAATTATCATTTATGAGTATTATAAATAGGATAATTAGAATGTTACATGATATGAAGTTTAAGAATCAATTAATCTCCCTTTTGTCTTCTCTTAATTCTCCTCTTTATTCTTTCATAATTCATATCTCTCAAAATATTCTTTTTAATTCTTGAAACTATGTTTCTTTGTTCAAATTACCACGTAACAATGGTATTAGAGCCGTTACATTCCATGGAGGCATGTAACCAATCAGATGCTGAGTTTTTTGTTGAGGTTATTGAAACCCTAGCTCGACACGAATCAAATTTCGACAAAATACACAACACCCTCTAAGTTGTTCTCACTGAACTTCGAGCTCAAAGAGCCTCTTCCAAACCCGAAAATGATGTCAAACCCCTTTGTTGTGGGAGAAACTGTTGGAATTTTCATGATTTCCAATAATTAATATTGAGTAATATTAATTTAATTATGTAAAGATTAATTTCATGTATTTACTTGATCAAAATCATGAAGTAAAGTGAATGAAAATTGTCTTGATTAAATGGTTAAAGTTCAAAAGATGTGCGCTCGATGTGATCGAGTGATAGGACTAGTTTGGGTTTAGATGTCCACAAATATTACTTTTGGGGACATTTAGTAATTAGTCAAATTAATTGACCCAAAATCTAAATAATAAAATATTTGGCCCAAACCAAATATTTAATTAATTGGCCCATGACCAATTAATTTGCCTATGCTTTTTGAACTCGTAAAAAGAAGAGACACAACCTTCTACTTCTTCTTCAACCATTGCAACCCTCCATGAATGGATTTCCACCGCCTATAAATAAAGGCAGAATCTGGCCAATTCTGTACTGAATTTAATCGGCAATTACGAGATAGTTCTTCATATTCTTATTTCCCTTCGTCAAAGTTTCGTTCGTTGTTCAAGTTCGCCGTGGGTCGAATATTCGTGCAAATATTTGACAACCGATCGTTGTACCTTGGGAGACTACCGGGAAGAGACTGTGCACCGTTGACAGCCCGAAAATATTGTCTTAAGGGAATTGCTTTGGCAAGCCTCGATCGTTCTTTGTAGTTTTCACAATTCCTCTTTTCGACAAACAAGTAAGTATTTTCAATTTACGCAGATTGTTATTAATTATACCAACAGAAATATCACTACCAGTCAAGCAAAAAATAAATATACCTACAACACACTCAACTCCAAATCCTGCCCCAAATACAAACCTCAAACAACAAATCTCAAAAGTCGTCGCGGAAAACGCAATGGAATATTTTTTTCAAGCCAAGCAATATTTTGGAATTTCAAATTATTGTCCAAGATCAGCAGGTGCACCTCGATTCATTCTGTTTGGAAGGACTCACTTTGGAACGAAATCGCTGGTTAATTAGGTTCAAGGGCTCGTCAGTAGGGGAAGATTTTACTAAGGCGTGCTCTACCGTTTTAGCCCTACCGAATTTGACGATCCTTCCGAAGCCCTCACTCGTTTCATAAAACAAACACTCATTGATGCCATTTATCATGAAGAGTTCGAGCAACTCTCTCAAATAATTGATGGACCACCCGACCAACTGAATTAGCAAAATGTTCCCATACACGTATCAAGACTATATCCTTGAGGACAAGGATATTTTGAGCGGGCGGGAATGATATATGTTATTATTTAAGTTAATTAGAATTAGTCAAGTTATATGTTAGTGGGTAGTTTTTATTAGTTGGCGTGAATTAAATTAGTGAGGTACTGTAGTTAAGAGGTTAGTGGGATGGTAGTTTAATTATTATTTATGGGTATTATAAATAGGATAATTAGAGTGTTACGTGATATGAAGTTTAAGAATCAGTTAATCTCCATTTGTCTTCTCTTAATTCCCCTCTTTATTCCTTCCTAATTCATATCTCTCAAAATATTCTTTTTAATTCTTGAAACTATATTTCTTTGTTCAATTACCACGTAACACTAGACTTATTAGGTGAGTCTTATTACTGCAAGAATTTGATTTGAAAATTCATGATCGTATGGGTAGCGAGAACCAAGTAGCCAGTCATTTATCTAGGTTAGAGAATAAACTGAAAGATAAAATTTCCATTAGTGAAAACTTTCCGGATGAACAATTACTTGTTGTGAATTTGTTGGGCTAAATACCTAACACGCAAATGCACGTATCGCAAACAAGTAGTAAAAGTGGACTCGTGAGAGTCGGATGTCGATCCCACAGGGAATACTTAAATTATCTAATCCTAAGTACCAAATTCTAACAATTATGATTTTTATCCAGCCTATGTAAGGTTGTCAAATTTAATCAATTAAACAATTAAACTAATTAAGAAAGCAAATAATCACGAGAAAATATCAATATAAAAACGAATCTAGGATTTTATCTCCCCCCTATGCGATAATTCAATACCCAAGTAAACCTCTATCATGCAAGTTACGATTCTTGATTATTAACCCAAGACACTAAATTACTCATAACCCGTTGTCGCGTGTATTATGAGTCTATTATTCATAAACGATTCACTATATGTCTATGCAAACCAATTATGAATAAAGCATTAAATAACAAGTCTCGCAAACGGCTACCTAAGGTATTATCTGTATGTCTACGATAACACATGCAATTGACACACTCATCCGGTGAAAACTACTCGAAGGCTCTCCTATCCTTGTTCTAATTATTAAAACGATATGTCAATCAATTCTAACAATAACATATAGCAACATAAATTAGCTACGTTCATGCGCTAAATAAGATCAAATAGAAGAAATAATCACGGAATTTAAACTTGCATAATATTAGAAAAATAGGTTCGAATCACCACAAAGGGTTCCAACAAAATCCTAGATTAAAAACTTAGCTACTCATGTTCTCTACGAAAAGCATAATAAAAATACGAAAAAATCATAAAAGTTGAAAATAAAAGTAAAGGAAGAACTATGATGAAGATTCGTCAAGTCTTTGTCTTCGTTGCTCTCTTCTGTTGCTCCTAGATTGCGTGTAAAAAGATAAGAGGTCCAATTGTGTGCTTGGCTTGGCCTTATATAGGGTGTAAAAATATAGGAAGGCGGTTTCCTTGTGTAATTAAACTTCCTTCACTGCGCCTCCTCGTGATCTCGGACGGCCGTGTCAAAATTAATGCTGAAACTCGGACGGCCTTCCGGGCTTCTATTCTTCGAAGTTTTGATTTTTTTACTTTTGGCCCACTTTTTCTCCGAAATTGCAGTTTTTACCCCATAAGTTTCCAATTCTTCAATTTGTACCTAAAATACAAATAATCAATATTTTAAGCACCAATTGTCGTTAAAACACACTAAAAGCTCCAATTAGAAGGTACGATTACGTGTAAAAATATACACTTAACAATGGAGAACGAGACAGCAACACACTTAGCCCCGAAATTTGGATAATTTAATTATGTATTTTTGGCCAAATCCTTCTCTCCGTCTAATATATCTTCTGATTTTTACATAAACTTATATTTTTTTTGTTTTTTAGGAACCGAAAAACAAGAGAGAGCAGCAATGAAATTAAGATTGGGTGATGGAGCGAAAGATGATTTTACTTGGAGGGGATTTGAGAGCAAAAATGTAAATGACTCAAAACTTAACGGTGTCATTCTGTTTAATGTTGACCCAAAATGGTAGGGGCCTTTTTGTTAGGGTTAATAGCATTTTGCCACCTGTACTTTGCCCGTTTTTGCGCTTTGCCACCTTAACTAAAAAAAGTTGCACGGGCACACCCAAACTCCTTTTTTTTACGCACATAACCACCTGGGGGGAATATTCCGGCGAATCTTGAAAGATTCCGGCACACGTGCGATGCACATGACTAAATACATGGATTTTTTGGTCTTTTAATCTGAAGATATCATGTGGGATAAAACTGAAAGTTTAAGGACTCAATTGAACTTCATTTAAAACTTGCCCAAATTCTAAATTAATTGAAATAGAGTTATGGCTCTTCTTCTTCCATGGGAGTGGGTCTTCTTCTATGGGAGTTTCTCCCCATTAATATTTTTCAAAGCTTCGAATGCTCCACTATGCAGGAAATTCTCTCTCTTTCTTTCTAACTCTCAATTTGTTTTTGTGGCTTACAGTAAATGTTGAAATTAATTGCATTCTAGATATGTGTCTGTGTGAAAATTTCAACTATGAAAACAAAGATGGGATACAGTGCAAATGAAGTAGTAGAAGAAGAGCAGCAACATGTGGAGTCGCGTGGTGTGCAACTAGGAGGAATTTGTGAGGAAGATTTTTGCCCAATCATCCATGGCCAGAGTAAACCTATGGGCTCAATATGGAACTTTCGTTTTTGGAACTCAATATGACAATCAGGAGGAACATCGAGGAAAGTTCTAAATTGAGGAATAAGATCGCCTCACAAGATTTTTAATTTGATTAAATTGATGAGAGAAGATAACCCCTTATTTTTTTTAAAGCTTGGATTTTTTTTCAAAAGTTGATGTTAGTTCAAAGAACAGATTAATGGGGGATAGACTTCCATTGAAGAAGAAGAATGAGAGTTTAATATCTTTCAGTTTCACCCCTTGGAACTTTCAATCTTTCAATTTCATCCTTTCGAACTTTCAATTTTAACCCCACATGATATCTTCAGATTAAAAGACTAAAAAGTCCTCACATTAAGCATGTGCATCGCACGTGGGCCGGAAAAATGAGAAGATTCGCCGGAATATTCCCCTTAGGTGGTTATGTGCGTCAAAAAAAGGAGTTTGGGTGTCCCCGTGCAACTTTTTTTAGTTAAGGTGGCAAAGCGCAAAACGGGCAAAATACAGGTGGCAAAATGCTATTAACCCTTTTTGTTAAGTTATATAGTTTAGGGGGTGATTGGGACAAACCCTATAGTTCAGGGGTGCAAATTGTAATTTCCTCTTTATAATAAATATTAAAGAGATGAGCTTATTGGTGAAAGAGATATAACCCCTAAACCTAAAATGATAAAGATGGTTGGTTAGAGACTTATGCACAAAAATTATGTAACAAAGTTCAAACTTCTTATTATGTTCACCTAACTAACTAACCTGTCCGGCATTAATGAGAGATAACAGAGCCCACGAAGTATGCACCAAATTTGATCTATTACCTTCAATATTAGTGTACACCTAGCCCCAAAAAATCGAGATTTCTTAGTATCGAGGGATTTAATATTTTTTTTTATAAATCATTTTCGGGTCGAGTTATCTAAAACAAAAACTAATAATATAAAACTTTTAGATTCTTAGGTGACATATAAAAAAATTAATAAAATAAAAAATAAGTTGTAGTTGGCGTCGTGGACTATGTTTTCTCGGTGTCTTGAATTTTTTATTATTTTATTTTTTGTTTTTCTTGTTTTTCTTATTTTTTTAAAAATTATTTAAACTGTGAGGGGTGGTTTTTTTAGTAATTTTCATACTTAGATCAAACGGTGTAAGATCAAAAGTCTGAAAACTAACGGCGATGGCCACGTTGAGACAATGTTTCAAGTACAGGGAGGCAAATTGATACAATTGAGAATAGAATGGGGTAAAATGATATCGAGTCAAAGTACAAGGGGGGAAATCGATGCAATTGAGAGTAGAAGAAGGTAAAGTAATATCGAACCAAAGTATAAGGGGTGAAAGTGGAATTTACCCTATAACCCCTCGATCCTCCAGCGGATCCATATATGCATCCATCTCCTGCTCGGGCTCTGCCTCCGTCTCCTCCTCCTCCTCCTCGATCGTCATACGTGGTTGTATAAAAGCACCAGTCCGTTCCCCACGCCCACGTCGTTTAGAACTGGTAGCATTACGGTTGTGTGTTCTGCCCTCCCGTTCCGCAGTAGTCTCCTCCACCGGATCTGCAGGAGGACGAATCAGGGGCCCCTTCCCTTTTCTCATTCCCAATTTTTTCATCCAATTAGACATCCTACAAAACGTAAAACATATTTTAAATTTATTAAATTATTATAATTTATTAAAAAAAAAAAAAAAA
>NW_012194409.1:651776-684297 GCF_000504015.1 Erythranthe guttata
TGTACATAATATTATTCTTGTAATTTTTTTTTTCTATTACTTTTGAAAAAAACGTGTGACGTTTGTATCGGTCGATAATGAAAGTCAATATTATAGTTTTTATTTTCATGTATTTAAATAATTATTTTCTTCCATCCGCAACCCTAGGGTAACCGAAGGTCATTTTTGTAATTATTTTTTCTATTGTTTTTTAAAAATCATATTAGAATAGGTCATATAATAAAGTTTGAATTTTGATCATCCACATTAAATACAATGGTTGAATCATATACTCGGTCCAATATATATACAGAGTTCATATGTTTATAACATTAAAAATTTGAATAATTGCAATATTGGTGTTTATATATGCTTCCATTTGATGCTATTATAAGATCCTGTGTTCTAAATTCAATAATAAAAGGGTGTTTGTACCATGAGATCCTGTATTCTAAATTTATATGAGATACCCCTTCAAATTGTGACACGTGTCCTAGTAAAAAAACCTATTTTTTCCTCATTTATGTATTGTCGCAAATACCCTTTGTACAATAATTATTTTAAAAAAATCGGAAATTATAAATTATTAATGAAATGTCAATTTTACCCTCTCTATTTTAATGCAATTTTAAATCTATATTTATTGCTGAATTAAAATTTATAAAGTCAATTATATCATTATTCATACAAATCATTAAACCACTCATCCAAAATTGCATCAACCTGCTCTATTTTAATGCAATTTTAAATCTATATTTATTGCTGAATTAAAACACAACACATAATTGGCAATAAACTAACAATACGGATATATATCACAAAGCTACAAATTATAATGGTTATAAAACTTATATAAGTAATGTTAAATAAATTATTAATTCTCATATAATTATTATTATATATTAATAATATCCCATACTAACAAATATTTATATAATATATTTTAAAAATCTAAGGAAATGTTGATCAACTCGTGTAATTTAAAAATGAATTTCGAAAGAATTTGAAGTTTGAATTAAATCGTAAATTGTAAGATTTAATTAAATCGTAATATTTGAATCAATTAAACTCATGTGTTTTCAATTCAAAAACAATATTCAAAGATTTGAAGGATTAAGCTCAACTCATTTCAATTCCTAGACAATATTCAAATATTTGAATCGGTTAAAGTCAATAATTTACAATAGCATATTAACTTAACTATGTATAGTTAAAGTTTAGTATCTTTTTTTTATTGAATTTTATCATAAAAAATAATAAAATTTAATTCGTAAAAATCGTAAGATTTAATCGGTTCATGGTTAGATTAAATCTTACGATTTACGATTTGATTCTTACGATTTTACGAATTAAATTATTATTTTTTTGTTAAAATTGAATTAAAAGGATAGTAGACTTTAATTATAAATAGTTAACTCGATTAATACGTTATTGTCAGTGGTTGAACTTAATCGATTCAAAATTTTGAATAATATTTACAAATTAAAAGGATTTGCGCTTAATTGATTCAAATCATACGCTTTAATTAATCATATGATTTGATTCTTACGTAATTTAGGAATTATTTTTTATGATAAAATTGAATTAAAAATGTATTACACTTTAATTAATAATAGTTAATTTGATTAAGACGTTCTTGTCAATAGTTGAGCACGCTAATTAATCGATTCAAATATTTGAATAATGTTTACAAATTGAAATAACTTGAGCTTAATTGGTTCAAATATTACGCTTTGATAAAATATTATAATTTACGATTAGGTTCGTACATGTGTTAGGAATTAAATTTATTATTTTTTATGACAAAATTGAATTACAAAGATATTAGACATTACTTATAAATAGTTAAATCAATTATGTAACACGTTATGTCAATAATTAAGCAACCGATTCAAATATTTGAATAATGTTTACTAATTGAAAGGATTTGAACTTAATCGATTCAAATCTTACTATTTGATTAAATTAAATATTAAAAGAAAAATCACTATATAGTATTTGTAGTATATAATTTTATTTTAAAGTGAGAAAACTACTAATTGGAATGAGTTATAAATTTTTCTTCTTCTAAAACATATTATTTTATTTTTTATTTGGATTTGTCACACTATCGATTTAATAACATAAGTGAGTTTGAATTAAGTTATGCATTTTTTTATATTTAATTGAGCATTCTTTACATTTTTAAATGGTGAAGTTTATTAATAATTCTAATATTATATAATTAATGATAGATGTTTGGCGTATTGAACTGCAATTCTTTATATTTTTTCAAACTTTATTATATTAAATTTGTTAATAATTTATTTAATATCATTTAATAATAATGAATGTTGTAATTAATATTTTAATTAACAGTATTTATACAATTATGGTTATTTTTTTTTTGAGTAAATTTATACAATTATGGTTAAATATATCATAATAAGTTAATGTGTTTGGATGGTTAGTGTGATGAATGTATTAGGATGTCCCAAGTTCTATCCCCAATGAATGCATTTTTTTTTCGATTATTTATCAAATAAAACTCGGTCACAATGAATTTAAATTAATTATTTAATTAAAATATAGTAGGGGGTAAATTAGACAATTCAATGTTAATCAATTTATATTAATTTAATAAAAAAATAATCGGATGATAATTTTTTTCGATTATTTATCAAATAAAACTCGGTCACAATGAATTTAAATTAATTATTTAATTAAAATATAGTAGGGGGTAAATTAGACAATTCAATGTTATATTAATTTAATAAAAAAATAATCGAAGGATAATTTGGTAAGGATAATTTGGTAAAGTATTTCATTTTTTAGAACATAGGCTATGTTATTTTCCTAGGGTTCAGATTTAATCTTAGAAAACTAATGGTGATTAATATATATCTCATATAAATTTAGAACACAGGTGGTCTCACCCTAGAAAGAATATATATATATATATATATATATATATATATATATATATATATATCCTTCTATATAAAGCACCAAAAGAAATAGGAATCTTAATTAAATAATAAAATAGGGATTATTTGAGAAAACCCCCTCGTATGACATTTACAATTAGAGGGGGTCCATTTATTTTTCCACATTTTGAGATAAATCCATTTATTTAAATATTATATTATTAAATCATTATAATCCTATTATACCCTTCTTAACCTAGTCATGTACTCATCTAATTTGAACCGCCGTTAATCTATCGTTCCTCATCTATCTTCATTTCTACTCTCTTCAATTCTATAGCACACAATACTCCCCTCCCCCTAATAATTCGGCCACCCTTTCTCCGCCGACTAAATTGTGACCTTCTCCTCGCTTAAAGCCGCCGCCGACCACAATGTAAGATCCGGTTTCTGTGTTGCCGGCAGATCGATGGTTCGCTCAAAGGTGTACTACGGTTTCCTATGCCCCTCTATTTTCTTTCCATCGCCGATTTTTTGGATTTTTTTCGTGCATAGTACAGTCTAGCCTTTCTCCGTCTACGACTGTAAGGTGAAGCAAAATGCGGAGTCAATGGAAGAGAAGAAGAAGGCGGGGACGATTGTAAAATGAATTCCTGAGGAAGAATTCCGCAAATATTGGTATGTCAAATTACATTTTTTGCCCTAGATGATGTTTTTTATAATTGATGTATTTTGATTTCAAATTTATTTTTTTGGTTTTGTTCATATCAGTTGATTTCGTGACAATATATGTATATATAGTAGTCTGATAACTAATTATAATAAATAGATGATTCATATGATTTGGAAAATTAATACTACTATAAAAGATTTAAGTTCTGCAGGATAGAGAATAGTTAAATGATGGTTACGAATTTAATTTTCAATATTTTACCATCTATAATTATTGTCAAGCTCTGTGATTAATATTTAGTACTTCTCTTGATTTTAAATATGAAACCATGTTTTTGTGAGTAGGGGATAAATTTGATGTCATCCGTCATTATCCGCACTTTGGCGGAGGTGTAGTGCGACGCCAACACGCCACCGTCGTCTTTGGATCTTCTTCGTCGTCCTCACAGAGAAGAGCAATAATCTGCTTGTGGTCAGAGCCACCAACCACCACCTTCATACCTGGCGATTCACATAACGGCGCCAAGGCAATATAGGCACCGCCATGGCGCCACCAAGCGATTCAAATAGTAGATTATGTTTTTTTGTTTGTTATTTTTGAGTTGTGTCAGTAGTGGATTACGTATGTTTTTAGTGGTTTTGGATAAGTTTGTGGTAAATTTCGGTAATATCATTGTGGATATCAATAATTTCGAAGTGGATTTCGGGCAATTTTCGTTGTGGATTTTGATAGTTGTAGTTTGATATGCTTGTTGTGGATTTTCGTAATGGAATACATTAATTACCTAGTGGTTTTCAATAAGTTTACAATAAATTTTCGTAAAGGAATACATTAATTACATAGTGGTTTTTGTTAATTGTACAGTGATTTTCGTTAATTGTATAGTGGTTTTCGTTAATTGCACAGTCACAGTGGTTTTCGTTAGTTGCATAGTTGTTTTTGATGAACTTGTAGTGGATTTCAGACAAAATATACCTGCTGCAGGCGCGAGGAATAGATGAGGGGGTGTCAACGCGCTTACGGTAAATAGTGGTTTTAGTAAATAGTGGTTTTCGACATTAAATAGTGGATTACGTTAAATGGATGGGGTTGACAACGCGTACAGTGAATAGTTGATTTCAAATTTAGACAATGAATAGTGGATAGTGGTTTTAGTAAATAGTGGTTTTCGAATTCTTACGTGACATTAAATAGTGGATTACGGTAGAGGGATGAGGTTGACAACACGTACAGTGAATAGTGGATTTCAAATTAAGGCAGTGCACATTGGATTACGTTAATTTTTTTGTAGATAGTGAGTGTTCATAAATTTTGGTGTGTACCGGAATAGTGGATTTTAAACTTAGACAGTGAATAGTGAATTACGTTAATTTTACAATGGATTACGACAATTTAATAGTGAACTTTACGTTATTTTTTTTTTATAATTTTTTATAATGAATGTCGATAAATTTTAACAAATGTGTAGTGGATTTCATTTTTTGGTAAACCTGCTGGAAAGAAAATGATTTTTTAAAAAACTGAAATTTTCAATAAGTTTACAGTGAATTTTCGTAATAGATAATGTTAATTATTTAGTGGTTTTTCGATAAGCTTATAATGGATTTTCGTAATGAACTACGTTAACACATAGTGGTTTTCGATAAATTTATAATGAATTTTCGTAATGGAATACATTAATTAGTGGTTTTCGTAGATTACATAGTGGTTTTCGATAAAGTTATAGTGAATTCCAATTTGTTAAGAACCTTGTTTTTTAAATCGAAATGTAAAAAGACAATTAAAAAAAACGAAAAAAAATCAATTTTTAATAACGAAAATATTTTTTTTAAGAAAATTAAAATTTTATAATTTTCTTATAAAAAAACTTCAGAATAAAATAAATTACAAAAAAAAATACAATTTAATCAAAATTTTAAAAAACAATTTCTGCAAAAAAAAAAGGTTAAAATTAAAAATAGAATCAAACGTAATTTATTTTATTTGAAACGGTTTGAGATGTTTTGAGAGATTTTGGGGATTAGGCGGATTTTTAGGGGAGTTGTTTTGGGAAATTAAATTAAACATTAAAATTCGAAAATACACTAAAAGGGTAATATAAGTATTTTACTATGGGAGGGGGTTATCCCAAAAATAGGATTATTAATTGGACTTATCCCTCTTAGGAAATTAAATGAAGGGGTTATCTCATATAACCCCTTTAATTATTCAAAGCCAAACTGAAACCAACGACAATTATATAACCGCCCGAATGCAAGAAAGTGAGATGGAGCTTGATCTTATTCTATCACCCCTTCTCCTCCTCACTCTTTTCCTCTCTCTCTCACTAACAATGCTTCATCACCACAACTCAAAACCTAAAAATAAAAACACTCATTCCAGATCAAAATCACTTCCTCCAGGCCGGACAGGGTGGCCCATCTTCGGCGAAACCCTGGAATTCCTGTCGGCGGGCCGACATGGAAACCCCAAGAAGTTTTTCGACGACAGAATGGCGAAACACTCGCCGGACATCGATCTTCAAAACCTCACTGATCGGCGAAAAAACAGCCGTCCTTTGCGGGCCTTCCGGAAACAAGTTTCTATTCTCTAACGAGAACAAGCTCGTCCACACATGGTGGCCAAGAAACATCGAGAGGATATTCCCTACGTCAACGTCAACCAGGGAACAGTTCATCAAGATGAGGAAGCTTCTGCCCGGTTTCATCAAACCCGATTCGTTGCGGAACTACGTCGGGGTTATGGACTCGATCGCCAGGGAACACCTGGAAACTCATTGGGAATGCCCACAAGGCGGCGGCCGGGAAAATATTGTGACCGTTTTGCCCCTGGTGAAAAAGTTCACATTCGCGGTTGCATGCAGGTTGTTCTTGAGCATTGACGATCCCGTGCAGATTGCGAGATTCGATAAGACTTTCCGTCAACTTGTGGCCGGGGTTTTGTCGGTGCCGGTTAATTTTCCGGGGACTTGTTTCAATCGTGCTATTAAAGCTGCTAATTCGATAAGAAGGGAGATTTTCGAAATAATCAGGCGACGAAAATCGGTGCCGGAGGTCGTTGCTGATCGTCGCGATATTTTGGCACACATGCTGACGACGTCGGACGAAAACGGGAACTTGATGTCGGAATTGGAGATCGCCGACAAGATTATAGGATTGCTTATCGGCGGCCACGACACGGCAAGTGTCGTCATCACTTTCATCGTCAAATACCTCTCCGAGCTGCCTCATATTTACGATAAAGTCCTTGAAGGTGAGACTTACGGTGATCAGGTAATTGAGATGCTACACTGGGTCATAATATGCACTGGTTAAATAACTGTTCATTAAGCACACATACACATGGGTGTTTGTGATTATGTGCAGATCAACAGTTAATGATCACCCGATATATTTCACCCAGTGTAGCATCAAATAAACTTGAGACTGACAACTAGAGATCATATCCTCTCTCTTTTTTTTTTCTTTTTTTTTTTCCTTCTTTTGTTTGGGTAAAATATTTAATTTTATTATATGAAATATATTGCACGTGTGGATATAAAAAGAGCAAAGAAGAGTAGGAGATGGGAAATCAGGAGAAATGCTGATCACTGATTTTACCTATGCTGGCTTCTACATTCCCAAAGGATGGAAGGTACAACTTCTACTTCAATTGACTTTTATTGACTAACTACTCGTTCGGTTATATATATTGGATTAAATTAAATTAGACGAGATTGAGTTATAATCTAGTAAGACGTTTTATTTCTTAGATTATATCTAGTATTAAATTTTTTAAATTCTTATATTTTATGAGATTTGGCTGTAAAACCTCTGTCACTCAACGAAATTAACACAACATAGTTGAAGGAAAATCGTACTTTTCTCGTTTAAATTTTAATCACTACCCGCCACAAAATTAATTTATGATGGTTGGGAGTGAGAATGCTACTAAATACTAATTTAATGAAATAATAGCATTTAATTGTGATTTGAGCTCTAATTTTGTTTTGATTTATTTATTTATTATTTAATTTGCATGCAGTTGTATTGGAATCACTAGGCCAAAACGCAAGACTGGCGACGAAAATTCGCGACGAATTTTGTCTCGTAGCGACGTTTTAACACGAGGAATACAACACACAAACATGAGGAATACTTTCCGGAACCAGCGAAGTTCGATCCGACGAGGTTTGATGATGAGAATGGCAGCTCAATTACTTCGTACACTTACGTCCCATTCGGGGGAGGGCCGAGAATGTGCCCTGGAAAGGAATATGCTAAACTGGAGATACTTGTTTTCGTATTTAATTTGGTGAAAAAGTTCAAATGGTAGAAAGTTATTCCACATGAAAAGATAGTCGTCGATCCAATGCCCACGCCTGCAAACGGACTTCCCGTTCGCCTCCATCGTCATATCTGATAATATTCCGTATATCTATAATATACATACATCTTGTTTCAAGATGTGCTAAATAAATGCTACTGCTTGTAATCTATATATGCAATAATCAACCGAGTGGTTTAATCATTCGAACTTCAAATCCGCAATAACAATGATCTGAGAAGGAAAAAAAAAACGGGTATATTAATCGAAATCCTAAAATCACTGATTGAAAGAGCCGTACATAATCGACGGCTTCGGCGCCACCATCTTGTTACTAGTAGTGATCTCGTCATTATTACCATCCCTTTTGGGATTATTACTCGGTTGAGATTCGGAACCGTTATTCGATTGCATCATCTAGAAATTAATCATAGTTTTGGGATCGGTTTAGCAAGGTTGCGCCAAACACCCTATACTGGGCTTATAAAACAATATAAAGAGAAGATTAATAGTTGCATCTCACAATAATTCATCACAAAGGTACAAGATTCTGAGAAACCAAATCGAAACAAAAACAGCTCAAATTATCAGAGCCGTTGAAATGAATAAAAAAATTGAAAAAATATTGGATTTGGAAATTAATATGGCTTAGTTTTCGTGAGGGATGAGGCGAATAGGAAGACCCTTAGCGGGAATCGGCATTGGATCGACGACAAATTTACCATCATTAGGAATCATCTTCTCAAACTTGAACCTCTTGACAAGGTGGTGCATGAAGACGAGGATCTCGAATCTAGCGTACTCTAGTCCGGGGCACATTCTCGGGCCCCCGCCGAAAGGAACAAAGGTGTAGGGTGCGGGCCCTGCTCCCTGAAACCTCGATGGATCGAACTTCTCCGGTTCAGGAAAGATTTCCGGGTTTTTGTGTGTTGCGGTGGCGCTCCAGTATAGCTTGAAACCCTTTGGAATAGAGTAACCCTTGTATGAAAAATCAGCAATGGCTTCTCGAAAAGTTCCAGGGACAGGTGTCGCAAGTCTCATGACTTCACAAGCAACGTTCCACGAGTATTTCATCTTCTGTAGGTCTTCCCAGTTGAGCGAATCGCCTGGAGCTTTTGATTTCAAAATCTCCATTTGTTCGTTGTAAACTCCGTCGTTGTAGTATAGTGGTAAGTATTCCCGCCTGTCACGCGGGTGACCCGGGTTCGATCCCCGGCAACGGCGCCAAAAACTTGTTGGGTGCTAAATACCTAACACGCAAGTGCACGTATCGCAAACAAGTAGTAAAAGTGGACTCGTGAGAGTCGGATGTCGATCCCACAGGGAATACTCAAATTACCTAATCCTAAGTACCAAATTCTAACAACTATGATTTTTATCCAGCCTACGCAAGGTTGTCAAATTTAATCAACTAAATATATTAAACTAATTAGGAAAGCAAATAAACAAGTGATAATATCAATATAAAAACGGATCTAGGATTTTGTCTTCCCCCTATGCAAGAATTGCTCACCCAAAACCCCTCAATTATGAAATATATGATTCATGATTATTAACCCGAGACACTAATTTACTCATAACCCGCTGTCGCGTGTATTATGAGTCTATTATTCATAAACGGTTCACTATATGTCTATGCAAACAAATTATGAATAAAGCATTAACTAACAAGTCTCGTAAATGGCTACCTAAGGTGATATCTGTATGTCTACGACACCACATGCAATTGACACACTCATCCGGTGAAAACTACTCGAAGGTTCCTATACTTACCGTCTAATTATCAAAATAGCTCTGTCGAGTCAATCCCAATAATCACAGATAAAGCACATAAATTGATCAAGTTCATGCACTAACAATCATAACAAGTATAAGAAATAATCATAAAATCATAATTGCATAATCTCAAGAAAACGGGTTCACCATCCCCACATAGGGTTCCAACAAAATCCTAGATTAAAAACTTAGCTACTCGTAATTCTTATGATAAGCAAAATAGAATAAATAAAATAAATAAGAAAAACTATGCTTGAGTCTTCGTTGATCTTCGTTCTTCGTGTTTTGTGGTGTAAAATTTCGTGCTTATGGTGTAGAGACATGTTGCTTTTATAGGCTTTTCTTGATAAGGAAGTAGTAGAAACCTAATAGGAATCAATTTCCGCCACTTTCCCCCATCATGACTTGTTCTTCGATTTTCGCCATGTTGGAGTCCGAATTTTGGAATATTTTGTAAATAAGAATTGTAGCCCTTGAAATTATCTTTCCAATGCCGCCAAAATCACCTAATTCGGAGTTCGTATGAGAGAGATATGCTCGAAATCGTGGACACTGTCAAAGCTGTGGCGAGATTCCTTCTTCCAATTTGATTTGTTTCCTTATTTGCAACTTTTTCCTTTCTTTTTTATCTTTTTTTCCTTCATTGACACCTATATCTCGTTTTTCACCTATAAAATACAAAATCAATCAATTAAAGCACAAATATAATTAAATCTAAACAAAAGATCCACGTAAAGTAAACGTATTGAGTGTAAAATCTACACTCAACACTCGGCTAGATACTTGACGATAAAAGTGCAAGCAACGCTGGCACTATCACGGCCTCCAATCAACAAGCCCAAGATCTTATCCGCAATATCAAACTCTTGCATGAATTTGCCGTTTTCATCGCTGGTGAGAAGCATGTGGGATAGAATATCTTGGGTGGGCGAAGCTTTCCCTTCGGCCAAGTCGATTTTGCGTTGTTTGATGATGGAGAGAAGCTCTTGTCTGACAATCTTGGAGGCCTTAATACCCTTATTGAAGGGTGTCCCGGGCAAGTCAATGGGGATGGCAAACAAACTCGACGCCAAAAGATTGAAAGGCTTCGATAATCTATCGACCTGTTGAGGATCTTCGACACTCGCAAAAAGCCTGCATGCTAATTGGAAGGTGTAGTCTTTTGCGAGAGGCAAGACGACGACTTCGCTCTTGTTCTCCCATCCCTCTTCAAAGTGTTTTTGGGCCATACGGTCCATTTTACCGATGTAGCGACGAAGGGCTTCGGTTTTCAAGAAAGTGTGGAGCATTCTCCTCAATTTGATGCCCTCTTCTTCGGAAGAAGATCGAGTCGATGATGGGAAGATTTTGTCGATGCCACTTGGGAACCATGCCCTGACGAGCTTGTTCTCGTTCGAGAACAAGAATTTGTTGCCGCTCGCACCGCTCAATACGGCTGCCTTCTCGCCCACAAGGTGAGTTCTGAAAACACTGGATGAGTACTTAGCCACTCGGTCCAATACGAACTTCTCCGGGTGGCCCTTCCACCCCGCCCACAGGAAATGTAGGCTCTCCCCAACCAGGGGCCACCCCGTGTTTCCCGGCGGCAGGGGACCGGTGGCGGCGGCGGCGGCGGAGGAGAATTTGTTCTTGTTGCCGAAAAAGTGGTGGTGGAGGCCGAAAAGGAATGCGAATAATATCGAAATCGAGAGAGAGATGACATAGACTAACAAAATCATCGTCGTCGATTCCATAATATTTATGTAGATACTTCAATTAGTGTGTTTTACTGTGTGTATGTTTTATCAACTGAATGTTGTGGTTATGTTTGATTGAAATTGGACAGTTACATATATATATAGTACGCAAGAGTCAAACATCAAACATTGAATAATCTATAATGGCTGCCGTCAATAATTAAATAATGATTTAATTATATTATAACTAGTTTTATTTAAAGTTTGTATAAATATGGTCAAAAACAAGGTGCTGCATGTGGGTGGCATGGAACAGTTTGTCGTCTAGTGAAAATGCACAATCAAGGAAGGAGCTGAGAATTAGAAATTCAGAGACGCAAGCTGAGATATTTTTTCATTATTAATTATCTATAATATATAGTTATGCATAATACAACGTGTGTTAATATATAAATGGCTAATTATGCATATATGTTATAGAAAAGTATAAAGAGAATAAATTTAAATTATCATTTTTTTGAATTATTTATGCAATTAGGTAGTCAATTGGTCATACAGTCATGACTCACCACTTCGATGCCATTTTTTGTTTTCTTAACTTTTTTTCGTTTATTTATTTAAAAAAAATCAGGTTTTCTTTTTTCCAGAATTAACTACAAAATTTTCCAAATCAATTATAATATTTCCGAATTCAACTACAATTTTCTTTTAATTTTCTTTATTTCATTTTTTTTATTTTTCCATAATTAACTATAAATTATCGTAAACAACTACAAAATTGTGGTGTTCAACAACAGGTTTACCAAAAAATGAAATGAAATAAAAATTGTCAAAAACAACTATAGGAGAACCCGAAATCAACTATAAAGTTATGAAAGCGACTATATTGTTGTAAGAGACACCCAACACAAATTAAAATAGAAAACAACTATATTGATGTTTTCGGCTACAAAATTATTCAAATCAACTAACCAATCTAGTTTATTGACAAATTAAACTCCCAAACAATACAAATTTGCCCCAATTTAGCACTGAAAAACTCAAAAAGAAAAAAATTAATGAATTTGGATTAAAAAAAATGAAGCAAATCTTGTAGAGAGAAAACGAAAATGAATAAAAGAAAGCAAATTCGATCTTCAACCATACGAAACCCTAAATCGTGAGCACATAAGGGGGGAGATGGCGGCATCAATATTGTGGTGGAAGGAGGAGTGGAAGTCGAGCAGCCACACGACCACAAACGACGACCATCGACCAATAGCAGAGATTCGGCACAAATCGAGAAGAGAGCAGTTTGGAGTTGCTTCTCCAATGGCGTCAATATGTAGAGAGAAAAGAAAGAGCAGTTTGCGGGGATAAGAAAAAAAGGGGAGGAAAAATGTAATCAATTGTGTAATAGCGGTTGGGGTAGATTAGTTATATCATACAGTAATTTATTAAAAAAATATTTAATTAAATAATTAGGGGGTTCCACTAATAAAGTAAAAAGGGGCTAAATCCACCCTTATTATGCCTAATGGGGGTTCTCACTAATAATTCCTTCTTATTTACTATTTTTACTTAAGAAAATAATAGGTTAAGTTTCGAACAGAAGCTCGGAGTAGCAAGGGTTTGTTGCCATGTAATTTTGACCACCACGAGGCCCGCTTCTGGTCTCGCGTTCAACCATCCTTTCTCGCTGTCCTCTTGTCTTCCGCCTTTTCGTTTGCTTACCTAGGTAATCGTGACTTAGGCGCGTGGTCTCCTTGTTTCCAATGCCCATTTATTAATGACCAATTTTCAAATACTTCATCTCCTCCCGTTATACTTTTTTCCTTTCCATCTCCTTCTCTTTTATTCCTGTTTTTCTCTAATTATCCCTACCAGAGTAGTACGATATCACCATGTACCTTTTATCCTCCCTTGTCTCCTCTTTGCTTGTTTTTCAAAACGTTTTCCGGTCATGGTTTTCCAAGGCATTTCCGCCTCTTCTTCTGAGAGAAAAAACTCCCTTCCTCCACCCGTTCCGGTGTCCTAGAGAGGTCATCGTCGGCCTGCTAAAAAATGTGCCCTTGGGCCTTCCTCCTCCCAGTTACACGCCGGTTAGGGAAAGTCTGTGCCCAAGGGGAAGGCTACTCACTCTCTAGTAGATTCTTTTGACATTGACGTCCTCCGCTCCTGCTAGGGTTTGGATCCTTCTATTAGAGTATTCTATTATAAGAACTCTTGTAATATTATGATTCTATTATGATTCGGTTACCTAGATTAGTTAGGATTTAGTTACCTAGTGAAACTCTATCACCTCGTAGTATTTCTCTATATATATTCTATGTAAATCAACCCATAACATAATGGGGAGTTCTATTATATTACGTATTATTATTTATCTCTTTTATCCAATTATATTTCTCCTATATGGTATCAGACACTAGGTTAACCTAGCCGTCACCATCTTTCTCCCCTTCTCGGCCGTCGCCCTTCTCTTCTCCATGGCCGGCGACACTTCTTCTTCCTCCACCGCCCCTCTCAATCCTTTCCACCTCGCTCATGCTATCTCCAATATCAAATCTCTAATCCCCGTTATCCTTGATCTGAAAAATCCCAACTATCAAAAGTGGAGCCATTTTTTTACAATTACTGTCGGTCGTTTCTGCCTCTCCGATCTTCTCCATGGAAAACCCCGACCAGATTCAATCTCCGCCGATGAATGGCAACGCGCCGACTATCTCCTCCAATCTTGGATCTACGGCACCATCTCTGATGATTTGTCCAGCATGGTTCTCTCCGAAACCTCTACCGCCAGTGATCTATGGACGGCTATCTCCTCAGTAAACGGTATTGTGACATCAGCATGCATAAATAGGTGCTCGTAAGTTGACGAGTTCACTGAACTCCCTCACCCTAGAAATCTCTTAGTGGTTCTCAATAATCGAGTAGATATATCTATGGTATAGTTGTACACTATTAGTCCTTAAAACCTAGACATCAGCGTGACTTCACTAGAGGACCAGCTGTATCGTGACATGTCCCTGAGTTCCACCGAGGACTGCCCTAAGGGCCAGTGTTCGTGCAGTCAGAAATCTAGTGGGAGGTCTGTGTATTGTAGTCGGGGAGTCGATCGCTAGAATAGTCTTGGATGTCCTGTGTGTTCCCATAGTTTGTAATCTTTAAGTCTCTGGCCAGAGCTAACTAAGTGATGATTAGGGAATTTGATTCTCTAAGTCATGCACGTACCGATTACAACACTTAGAATGATCGCACAGTTATTGAACTACTAAGGAGGTCTCAATGAACCAATGTCTCTAGTTCAATCGGGACATATACTGTACGTTAACTAAATCAAAAGGTTCTTGCATGCACTTTATTTGTATCTAGGGAATCATGACGTGTAGTTGCTAGACGACAATCTTGATTCCTTGAGTGATTAAGTTGAAACGAGCTTCATCTTAATCGTAACTCTAGGGACGAGTTTAAACCACAAAGGGTTGTGGACCCACGGCTAGCTTACACCGGAACCATCGAGGGTCACACTGCTCGTGCACTCGAGATCTTTGAATAAACGGTCAAGAATAAAATGTTTAATCTTTGCATTATTGGAAGTAAATGTAATTGAGTCCAACATTCGTAATTTGGAATTATGAATGAGAATAAGAAAAGGAAAAGAATAGGCGAACATCTTAGTGAACTTTCTAAATTGGGAAGTTTCCAAATTTTGAAGGTTACAATGACGAGGACGTTACTATGATTCCGAAAATATAATCGTTATAATTTTTTGATCATTGAGTTGTGAGAAACGAGCGAGTAAAGACTAACGAACTTAAGCTGTTGGGCCCGGTCCAACTTAAGCCCGTTAGGGCTTTTATACAAGACACTATAAATACGTGATTTATAGGTCTTGCACAACACACAACACACTAGAGAAAACCCTAGCCGCTCTCTCCCACTCTCGGCCGATTCTCCCCCATCCGCCGCCGCCGCCATAGCCGGAATCGGCCTCACGCGCCGATTACTATTAGTAGTACCTTTCCTTTGTCTTTTTCTTTTTTCCGTTTATTCTAACTTTTGCGTGTCTAGTGCCACGTATTTAATAGATCTTCGTATACAAGGTGAAATCCGAGAGGAGGAAGACCAAGGAGTCGAATTGCCGAGAAGTCGTAGCCAAAGCACCGCTACATGCGCCCCCACGCGCCGACTGAAGACCGCGCGTGGATCTCACGCGCCGCCGTCGTTGAGCGCATCCGTCGCCGTTGCACCGCTGGTGCTCCTCCCGACTGCACGGATTGGTTTCCGTGGCAGTTGCCTTCGATCTGAGAGTTTGCCTCACGCTTCAAGAGGTATTTTCCGGATCCGGTTTTATTACGTGTTAATTTAATTATATTAAATTTTATGTTTATATTCGCAGAATGAATTTTCATGAATTTATATATGTATCGTTTGTATGAATTCATGATTTACTGCGAGCATGCTATGTGATTTATTATCGAATTAATTATACGCATGTTGTCTTTAATTTTCGCTGGAAGCGCTAAGGTGTGCAATTAATTGTCTAATACGAATCGAGCATGTGTTTATGTGAATTAAATTTTTTATTTCATGTAAAAAAAAATTCCGCTGCTTACACGTGCATGATTCCCAACAGTTTTCACCGGATTAATGTGTTAATTGCACGTGGTATCGTAGACATATAGAATCACCTTAGGTAGACGTTCACGAGACTTGTTAGTTAATGCTTTATTCATAACTGGTTTGCATAAAAATATAGTGAATTGTTTATGAATAATAGACTTATAATACAAGCGACATCGGGTTATGAGTAATTTAGCGTCTCGGGTTAATAATCAGGAGTTTAATTTGCATAATAGAGGTTTAATTGGGTTAAGATTTATCGCATAAAGGGAAGATAGAATTCTAGGTCTTTTTTAATTGATATTTTCTTGTGTTTAATTGCTTTCTTAGTTAGTCTAATATTAGATCGTAAAATCTTGACAAACTTGTGTAGGCTGGATAAAAATAATAGTTGTTAGAATTCGGTACTTAGGTCTAGATAATTTAAGTGTTCCATGTGGGACATTTACTACTTATTTGTGATACGTGCACTTCCGTGTTAGTATTTATACCAACAAGTTTAGTACTTTAAATAAACCGAAATTTAGAGTGATAAAACACCACTACCGATACATGCATAAACCGAAAGACATACGTCTAATACGGAAGTGCACGTATCCAATTCTATTAAAACACCTACAAGGACTTAACCTTAGAGTGATTTTCGATTTATTTTTTACACTAACAAAACCTAACTTAGACTCTATGAAACGGATAATAAAGAACAAAAAATTCGATTTTTATTTTTTTTTATTTTTTATTTGTTTATAGACTCAAACAATAAAACAGAAGAGAAGAAGAAATGAAACTAGAAGCCTCAATAAAAGAAACAGGAACAAACAACGAAGATACGGACACGACAGACTCAACGATAAAGATAAAGGATAAGAGAAACCTGTTCTCGATATTGGCCCTGGTTACCCACTGATACGAATCCCATACAAATTGTTACGAAACCCAATACCTTGTGCGGAAACAAGATCGAAACATCCAAAAATAAGGAATCAAATGGTGGAACCGCAACCCGTTGCCTATAAAGAGACATGAACCTTGGTACGTGAAGACGCCACAATCAATTGCGAAAGATTAATTGATAAGTCGGGGTAAACACACATAATCCTCCGATATGTTCGAAAAGTTCTTAAAGAACTAGAGAAAATAATCTCAATATATTAATCAAAATTCGTCCATCAGAATAAGTCAAATCAGCAACCTATTTATAAGTGCTAAAAAGACTCATTTTTCGCAAGAAAAATGACTCCTACCTAAACAATAATACGGAAACTAATAAATAAGAAAATGGCAATTTACAAACAAGCCCATCAATGGGTACTTATTCATAATGGGGTCGAGACAAAAAAAATTTTTACAAAAAAATCCACACATTGTCCAGAGGTTTGTAAAAGACTAAAATAACCCCACACATTTTAATATGCTCCAATTTTATCCTTTAATTTAATTAAACCTCAATTTGACCCCAAATTTTAAAATTATTCAATTTTGACCCAAATCACAATTTTGAGTACAATTTTGTCCGTCGGCGCCGTTGACCGCCGGTCTCCAGTGTTGACTTTTTTTTCTTCCTGATTTTTCCGTTGGTCTCCGGCGTTGACTTTTTCGATTTTTTTGTCTTTTTTCTTTAACATCTTTTTACCCCCCACTATTTAAACAACAATATTGTTTTATTAACTATATTACTGCTAAACACAGTAAAATTAACTATACTACATTTTAACACATTAATATTGCTATATTAATCTCTAGCACAGTTATATTAACACAACAAAAGTCATTATTATTGTGCAATAGAGTAATACTAATATGTTGACCGTTCAACAAAGGTAAACATAATAAAAAGCCAAAATAATTAATATTGATGTGGTTGACATTAATATTATTGTAACAACAGTAATATTAATGTCAACCATAGTAATATTATTGTACTTACAGTAATATTACAATAGTAGACAGTAATATTACTACGGTACTCCGTCAACAACTCAAACAAAACAAAAAACCCAAAAAAATAATAATATTGATGTGGTTGACAGTAATATTATTGTGTTTATAGTTATTTTACTGTCAACGACAGTAATATAATTACGTTGACTTGTCAACAAATCAAACAAAATAAAAAAAAATATACAAAAAAATAATAATATTGTTGTTGACTCTAATTGTTTTGCCAACGACAGTACAATTACGTTAATGTGCTGTCAACGACAGTATAATTACGTTAATTTACTGTCAACGACAGTATAATTACGTTAATTTACTGTCAGTGACTGTATAATTACTGTTAATGACAGTACAATTACGATCAACGTTTAGCGGCGGACGTAGAAACACGAAGAAAAAAATTACTAAAAGAAGTAAACATCGGAGACCGGCAACGGAAAAAACATACCAAAAAAAAAAATCAAAAACGTCAACGTCGGAAACTGGCGGAGGAAAAAAGAAAGAAAAAAAAAGTCAAAAGTGAATTTTTGTGGTCAAATAAATTGGGGTTACAATTAAGAATTGAATGTAAAGGTTTGGAGGTAATATTTGTCATATACATTAATTTTTCTTTTATTTATAATACATATTAAAGGGATGGACTTATTGGCGAAAGAGATATAGCCCTTGAACCTAGAATAATAAAGATGGATGGTCAGGACTTATGCACAAAAACCCCATACTAAAATTATAACCATAAAGAACTCTAAAATAATAAAACATAATAAATCCTAAACTAAAAATGTGCATAACTTGAACATCAAGTTGACTTACCGATCACCCTTGTAAACTCGCGTTGATATTTGGTTGTGCACGTGCATGCACTTAAAGCTCATTTAGATAATATTCCACTTTGAATCTCTCTTCGCTCAAAACATAAAAGTTGTAGATCTTTCAGTTAGAGTTACTCAGCAATTGGAATCCCCTTAATTGAACATCAGATGAGAGAGTTATTACTCGAATGGTAAAACTACCAAAGATAGGCGAAAATCTCGGATCCATGAAATTCGACTTCTCCAACGAATTCTTCTCTTTCTTTTCTTCCAGTTCCACACCATGGACCCTGCAACCATCTCACATGCGCTGACTTGCGTCATTTCAAATGCGAATAACTCCATTAAATTCACACGTTTAAGTTTATTCTAATTCTTCATCTTTGAGCTTGTCATGATCATATCATACTCTCTTTAAAAATATTCGCCATCGAATCCGGACAAATCAAAAGGCACATATGGAAACTCTCTTTCATGATCAACGTTAGACATGTAGCTTATATGGTCTAGAATACTCCAAATTATTACAATCAACTTTCACACCGAAGGCAATGGGTACGGGTTTGCCGGGTCTTAGACACATAACCATTACAAAAGCTCAAAGCAGAGGAAATTCTACGAGACAAAGGAGACTACGAGGAATTGACGAGAGAGGGTGATTTTTTATCGCCACTTGAAAAGGAAGATACTCTTGACGGTTTTGAGTATGAGAACAGTCAAGCGAATTTGGAAATTGCTGATCCAATCGCTGAGGAAGAGGTTAATGAGAGTTCAGATCTCGAGTCCAAGAGGGAAGAAAATAGCAAAACCGCCCCACCACTCGAAGAAGAAATTGAAGATTCGGATTCGAGGACGAATCCTTTTGAAGAGGTGGAGAATGATACGATCCAGCCATGCAATGAAGTTAACGCTGAACTAAACGGAGTTCAAACTCCCATTGTGCATTATGATGAGATGGTGGTGTCGAGGATTGACGCGTTGGGGCTTCGAGCTACAAAATACCCACAAGGGTTTACGCTTCAACGGCTGATAGATTGTGTGTTTTGCGATGTGGTGCCAATAAGTTTGCTACCGAAGGGAGAGATCGATTATGAAATCGATTTTGTTTGTACTCCTTCTGATATTTGTCCGGATTCGAGGACGAATCCTTTTAAAGAGGGGGAGAATGATACGATCCGCACAAGGTACAAGACAAAGGATTGGAAGAAGAGAAAGCGAGTGAGATTAATGGAGCCGTTCGTGTTGGGATTGAAGAATAAAAGCTTGAATCAGACCTAAGAAGAGTCCGTGGTTTGGAATTGGAAGAAAAGAAAGAGAAGAAGTCTTGGACAAGTCGAATTCCATGCATCCGAGATTCTCGCCTATTCTGGCAGAGTTTACCATTCGAGTTATAACTCTCGCATCTGAACTCCATTGAAGCTGATTCAAAATGATTCGGAAAGCTAACTGAAAGATCTACAACTTTCATGTTTGGAGTAGAGAGAGATTCGAAGTGGAACAGTGTCGAAATTGAGCTTTAATTACATGCACGTGCACAGCCCAATGTCGCGAGTTAAGAAGGGTGATCGAGAAGCCGACTTGAAGATCAAGTTATCTAATTTATTTATGCATGTTTTTAATTTAGTATTTATTATGTTTTTTATTATTTTAGAGTCTTTTATGGTTAGGATTTGCTTATTTACAAGTTTCCTTATTATAGTATAGGTAGGAGTCCTTTTCCTTGTGAAAAAGGAGTCTTTTTAGACCTTATAAATAGGTTGCCAATTTGGCTTATTTTATAGGATGAATTTTAATGAATATTTGAGTATTTTGAGAGTTAATTCTCCTTCGCTGTTCTACAGCATTCTTCGGGAATTTACAAGTGGATTCTTGTAATTTTCTTAGCGCCATAATATTGGTTTCTGGTTCTTTATAACCACGGGGTCAATATTCCACCTTGATAATAATGGTTTCTAGCTCTTTATAGCTATGGGGTCATTATTCCGTGCTTCCGCCAAACTTGAATCTTTGTTTTTGGGTGTTTCGATCTTGCTTCCGCGTAGGGTATTGGGTCTCGTAACGAGTTCTACGGGGTTCGTATCAGTTGGTAACCAGAGCCAACATCCAAAATAGGTTTCACCTATCTTTATTTTTTTGTTGTGTCTTCTAGTATATCTCATATTTTCTTGAGTTGTGTTATTAAGAGTCTTTGTTAAAAAAAAAAGAATAAAAAAAATCGAATTTTTATTTTTTTTTTAGATTTCTTTTTAGCCAAGTTAGGGTTTGTTCGTGTCAAAAAAAAAAAGTCGAATTTTGTTCTTGTTTAGAGTTCTTTACAGCCCAAGTTAGGGTTTATTAGTGTCAAAAAAAAATTGTTTTGATCATGTCCGAGAAGGCCGGTTATAAAGAAGAAAGAATTGAGCAGCGTAGGATGTCGTCAATGGCAAAACGATTCCAGGAACTCCAAGATCGGATGGAAGGAATTGTTACCCAACTAAAGGAACTAAACAAAGATCAACATGTTCGAGGGCCATACCTACGACGTGATGTTCACCAACCGGTTCTACCTCATCGTGATAACGAGGTTTATGGTGATGTAAGATATGGTGTGACTGCAGCAACACCTCATCGTGATAAGGATGTTTATGGTGATGTAAGATATGGTGTGACTGCAGCAACACCAAGAGATGTTTATTTGCGGCGAGGGGCTCAGTTCGATCGACCAAGACGAGGTTATTCCGATTATTACGAGCGAGAGTTAGATGATTATCCTAGATCAAGTAAGTACTCAGTTCATTCATCCTATGCTACTGAGTTAAAAGAAAGGAGATGGTCGAGTCGAAAATCACGGTGGAACTCTTCATCAAACCGACATAGGGAATCAATACCGAGAGAGGCCACGTTCGATCCTCCATATGAGACTAAAGAAAGAGGTTATTATTCTTCTCAATCTCGTTTCATTCATGATACTAAATGTTTTTGGTGTTTGGGTTTTGGTCATGTCGCTTCAGATTGTTTGGATAAGCCATTCATGAAATTGCGGTCGAACTACGAGGAATTGAAGAGAAAGGGTGATTCTTTATCGTCACTTGGAAAGGAAGATACTCGTCAAGCTTTTGAGAATCAGAACATTGTAGTCGATTTAGCAAGTGATAAACCGCTGATTGAGGAAAAGTTAAGTGAGAATGTTGAGGTCGAGTCCAAGGGAGAAGAAAATTGCAAATCCGCGCCACCGCTTAAAGAAGAAATTGAAGGTTCGGATTCGAGGACGAATCCTTTTGAAGAGGTGGAGAATGATATGAGCCAGCCATGCATCGAAGTTAATGCCGAGCTAAGCAAAGTATAAAATCTCAGTGTGAATATTGATGAGATGGCGGTGCCTAGAGAGATGCTTCAATCATTCTCTATACAGAGGTTGAACGCATTGGAACTTCAAGCTACAAAATACTCGCGTTCATATCCACTTCAATGGATGCTAGATAGTGTGTTTGGCGATGTGGTGCAGAGATGTTTAAGTTCGCTACCAAATAGAGAGATCGATCTTGTTTATACTCCTTGTGATATTTGTCCGGATTCAAGGACGAATCCTTTTAAAGAGGGGGAGAATGATACGATCCGCACAAGCTCCAAGACAAAGAATTGGAAGAAGAGAAAGCGAGTGATATTAATGGAGCCGTTCGTGTTGGGATTGAAGAATAAAGGCTTCAATCAGGCCTTTGAGGAGTCCGTGGTTTGGAATTGGAAGAAAAGAAAGAGAAGAAGTCGTTGGACAAGTCGAATTCCATGCATCCGAGATTCTCGCCTATTCTGGCAGAGTTTACCATTCGATCTATAACTCTCGCATCCGAAGTCCATTTAATCTGATTCAAAATGATTCGGCAAGCTAACTGATAGATCTACAATTTTCATGTTTTGAGCGAAGAGATAGTCGAAGTGGAACAGTGTCGAAATTGAGCTTTAATTGCATGCACGTGCACAGCCCAATGTCGCGAGTTAAGAAGGGTGATCGAGAAGCCGACTTGAAGATCAAGTTATATAATTTATTTATGCACGTTTTTAATTTAGTATTTATTATATTTTTATTATTTTAGAGTCTTTTATGGTTAGGATTTTCTTATTTACAAGTTTCCTTATTATAGTATAGGTAGGAGTCATTTTCCTTGTGAAAAAAGAGTCTTTTTAGACCTTATAAATAGGTTGCCAATTTGGCTTATTTTAGAGGACGAATTTTAATGAATATTTGAGTATTTTGAGAGTTATTTCCCCTTCGCTGTTCTACAGCATTCTTCGGGAATTTACAAGTGGATTCTTGTAATTTTCTTAGCGCCATAATATTGGTTTCTGGTTCTTTATAACCACGGGGTCAATATTCCACCTTGATAATAATGGTTTCTAGCTCTTTATAGCTATGGGGTCATTATTCCGTGCTTCCGCCAAACTTGAATCTTTGTTCTTGGGTGTTTCGATCTTGCTTCCGCGTAGGGTATTGGGTCTCGTAACGAGTTCTACGGGGTTCGTATCACTTAGCTAGTACAACCAACTATATCAACAATCGAACAGGAAGATTCACCTTTATGGCACTAAATATGAACAAGATCATCTTCATGTATTGCATCACCATCTTCATAAACATCCCCAATTGTAATTTGCACCTCGCTTAGCCCGGCAGTAACTCCGATGAATAGTTGGATCATATCACCTAGATAATGTGTTATTATTTAAGTTAATTAGAATTAGTCAAATTATATGTTAGTGGGTAGTTTTTATTAGTTGGCGTGAATTACATTAGTGGAGTAGTGTAGTTAAGGGGTTAGTGGGATGGTAGATTAATTATCATTTATGAGTATTATAAATAGGATAATTAGAATGTTACGTAATATGAAGTTTAAGAATAAATTAATCTCCCTTTTGTCTTCTCTTAATTCTCCTCTTTATTCTTTCATAATTCATAGCTCTCAAAATATTCTTTTTAATTCTTGAAACTATGTTTCTTTGTTCAAATTACCACATAACAATGGTATTAGAGCCGTTACGTTCCATGGAGGCACGTAACCAATCAGATGCTGAGTTTCTTGTTGAGGGTATTGAAACCCTAGCTCGACACGAATCAAATTTCGACAAAATACACAACACCCTCCAAGTTGTTCTCACCGAACTTCGAGCTCAAAGAGCCTCTTCCAAACCCGAAAATGATGTCAACCCCTCTGTTGTGGGAGAAACATCACTACCAGTCAAGCAAAAAATAAATATACCTACAACACACTCAACTCCAAACCCTGCCCCAAATACAAACAAACCTCAAACAACAAATCTCAAAAGTCGCCGCGGAAAACGCAACGGAATAGATTTTTCAAGCCAAGCAATATTTTGAATTTCAAAGTATTGTCCAAGATCAGCAGGTGCACCTCGGTTCATTCTGTTTGGAAGGACTCGCTTTGGAACGGAATCGCTGGTTAATTGGGTTCAAGGGCTCGTCAGTAGGGGAAGATTTTACTAATGCGTGTTTTACCATTTTAGCCCTACCGAATTTGACGATCCTTCCGAAGCCCTCACTCGTTTCATAAAACAAACACTCATTGATGCCATTTATCATGAAGAGTTCGAGCAACTCTGTCAAATAATTGATGGACCACCCGACCAACTGAATTCGCAAAATGTTCCCATACACGTATCAAGACTATATCCTTGAGGACAAGAATATTTTGAGCGAGCGGGAACGATATGTGTTATTATTTAAGTTAATTATAGTTAGTCAAATTATATGTTAGTGGGTAGTTTTTATTAGTTGGCATGAACTAAATTAGTGAGGTACTGTAGTTAAGAGGTTAGTGGGATGGTAGTTTAATTATTATTTATGGGTATTATAAATAGGATAATTAGAGTGTTACGTGATATGAAGTTTAAGAATCAGTTAATTCCCCTTTGTCTTCTCTTAATTCTCTTCTTTATTCTTTCATAATTCATAGCTCTCAAAATATTCTTTTTAATTCTTGAAACTATGTTTCTTTGTTCAAATTTCCACGTAACAATGGTATTAGAGCCGTTACGTTCCATGGAGGCACGTAACCAATCAGATGCTGAGTTTCTTGTTGAGGTTATTGAAACCCTAGCTCGACACGAATCAAATTTCGACAAAATACACAACACCCTCCAAGTTGTTCTCACCGAACTTCGAGCTCAAAGAGCCTCTTCCAAACCCGAAAATGATGTCAACCCCTCTGTTGTGGGAGAAACATCACTACCAGTCAAGCAAAAAATAAATATACCTACAACACACTCAACTCCAAACCCTGCCCCAAATACAAACAAACCTCAAACAACAAATCTCAAAAGTCGCCGCGGAAAACGCAACGGAATAGATTTTTCAAGCCAAGCAATATTTTGAATTTCAAAGTATTGTCCAAGATCAGCAGGTGCACCTCGGTTCATTCTGTTTGGAAGGACTCGCTTTGGAACGGAATCGCTGGTTAATTGGGTTCAAGGGCTCGTCAGTAGGGGAAGATTTTACTAAGGCGTGTTTTACCATTTTAGCCCTACCGAATTTGACGATCCTTCCGAAGCCCTCACTCGTTTCATAAAACAAACACTCATTGATGCCATTTATCATGAAGAGTTCGAGCAACTCTGTCAAATAATTGATGGACCACCCGACCAACTGAATTCGCAAAATGTTCCCATACACGTATCAAGACTATATCCTTGAGGACAAGAATATTTTGAGCGAGCGGGAATGATATGTGTTATTATTTAAGTTAATTATAGTTAGTCAAATTATATGTTAGTGGGTAGTTTTTATTAGTTGGCATGAATTAAATTAGTGAGGTACTGTAGTTAAGAGGTTAGTGGGATGGTAGTTTAATTATTATTTATGGGTATTATAAATAGGATAATTAGAGTGTTACGTGATATGAAGTTTAAGAATCAGTTAATTCCCCTTTGTCTTCTCTTAATTACCCTCTTTATTCTTTCCTAATTCATATCTCTCAAAATATTCTTTTTAATTCTTGAAACTATGTTTCTTTGTTCAAATTACCACGTAACACTAGACTTATTAGGTGAGTCTTATTACTGCAAGAATTTGATTTGAAAATTCATGATCGTATGGGTAGCGAGAACCAAGTAGCCAGTCATTTATCTAGGTTAGAGAATAAACTGAAAGATAAAATTTCCATTAGTGAAAACTTTCCGGATGAACAATTACTTGTTGTGAATAATCAAGAATTACCATGGTATGCTGATTGTTTAGTTAGTGATGTACTACCCACCTGAGCTTACTTTTCATCAACAGAAAAAAGTTTTTACATGATGTGAATTACTACTTTTGGGAAGAGCCCTTTTTGTTTAGGCAATGCAATGACTTGGTCATTCAGAGATATGTACCGGAAGATGAGCAAAGGGATATACTTTTTCGTTGCTACGGTTTGAACTATGGGGGACATTACAGAAAGGTAAGCGAACGGTGAGAAAGGTGCTCCAGTCAGGTTTCTTTTGGCCAACTATTTTAAATGATTGTCAGAAATTTGTATTAACTTGCGATAGATGCCAGCGTGTGAGCAATATTTCTCTGCGGCACAAACTGCCATTAAATATAATGATCAAAGTAGAGCCATTTGATGTACGGGGAATTAATTTTATGGGACCTTTTTTCCCGTCTTTCAATAACCTATACATCTTAGTGGCCGTTGATTATGTATCTAAATGGGTTGAAGTGGCCATCTTTCCTACTAATGATTCTGCAGTGGTTTGTGCTTTCTTGAAAAGAAAGATATTTACTCGATTCGGAACACCATGAGCAATTATTAGTGATGGTGGAATACACCTTTGCAACAAGCATTTCGAGGCACTCTTGGCCAAGTATGGTGTAAAGCACAAGGTCACATTGGGGTATCATCCACAGAAGAACGGGCAAGCCGAGGTCACGAATCGTGAAAAGGTTGTTAGTCCCGCGCGGAAGGATTGGTCGTGAAAATTGGATGATGCACTTTGGGCATATCGTACAGCTTACAAGACTCCCCTTCGAATGACACTGTTCCGATTGATCTATGGAAAGGCATCCTACGGGTTGAGTTGGAGTATAATGCGTTTTGGGCCATCAAGAAGCTAAACTTTGATCTCTAAGCATGCAAGGAGAAACGAATTACTCAACTCAACGAGCTCGATGAATTGAGATTGAATGCTTACGAAAGCAATTGTATTTACAAGGAGAAAACCAAGCGGTGGCACGACAATAAGATATTGCATCAGGAATTTCACAATGGACAATTGATGCAACTTTTCAATTCTCGTCCCAAATTATTCCCGAGTAAACTCAAGTCAAGATGGTTAAGACCTTTTACCTTGCTCGAAATATTTGCACATGGTGCAGTCGAGTTATTGGATTCCGGTATCGAAAAATCTTTCAAAGTCATGGGCAGCGCCTCAAGCATTATTGGGGAGGAGAATTGGATCACCAAGTGACTTCCATCACTTTCTCTTGGACAAAGAAGCAGACAAAGTCTGGTTGAAAAATATAAACTTAGCTTTTGTCGAAAGACAACCCGGGATTTTAGTCCTTTTCATTTCTTTTACTTTGTTCTTATTTATTTTTTAGGATTATAAGCATGCAAACTAACAATTGAATCATATTTTTAATTTTTAGGTCGAAAATTGCATGTTTGAAGCTCGGACGGCTGTCCCAAAAAACAAGGTAAAACTTGCACGGTCATATGAGAAAAAGCCAGCTCTCTGCCAAAATTTGGCGTTTCGCACGGCCGTGCCAAAATGATCTAAATACCACACGGTCGTCTGAGATTTGGAGTTGCTTCTGTTAAAAAATTTCGTTTCACACGGCCGTGTCAGGAAACAGTGCATTTTGCATGACGATCATGCTAGTTCAAACTTGAAACAGGAGCATCCGTCTTTTTGCACGGCCGCCTCAAATTTATTCAATTTGGGAGACGGCCGTGCTAGTTCAAAAACCGAGGCAGTAATCCCCATTAGTTCACACGGCCATGTGAAACAAGTTCAAAAACTGACACGACCGTGCCAACTATACAGAAGGTGTACTAAAGGGGCGCAACCTACTCAGCAGCCCGCACACATTCAAATTATTTCTTCATTTCTCCTTCGAGCCCTTACTTCTCTATCTCAACTTTTGTCAATTTTTCTCTTGAATTTCATTCAAATTTTGCAACCCATCCACTAAAAACACTTAAAATTGTTAGATTGTTGTTGGTTTTGGCAGAGAGGATTAAAGATTATACAAAAATGTCCAAACCCTAGGTTTTTCAAGCACGCACAAAAGGTGTTCGACAGTTTGCCCAAACCAAGTTTGGTGGAATTTTTCGCGTCGATTCTTCTCCAATCCTATCCATATCTTCTCCAAATCACTCTCACGAGCATTTCTTCCAACAAGCGAGGGAGAGGAGACGAATCCTCTGGGCAAGGCAAGAGGAAGGGTAAGAAAGCCGTCGAGGTTTCGAGTCTCGATGAAGATGCTTTTTTGTGTGTAAGGGTCCAAAACTCTCTTTCAAAAGCAAACCTCTAAGAAGATACTCACGGAGCGAATATACAACATCACATTGGCTCAATTCCATCATTTGAATCAATATTTTATGAGACGAGGGTGGCAATCCATGTTGGAGCCGGCGGAATCCTTCAATCTATCACTAGTCAAAGAGTTCTATGACATCCACCTAATTCACCAAGTTTCAGATCGCCAGTGAAGCACGATCCAAGAGAAAAAAGTCGATTGGGGAAGGCAATCAACTCCTTCTACAAACTAAAAGGTGACGCGCGCAAATGGGAACAAATGCGAGATGAAGTAACAAAGGATCAACTCGGAGAGGTTCTATGTTATGGGACACCCATTTGGGCCAAATTCGCGAACGAGAACTTCTACGAGCTAGAATGGAAGTGCATCCACCAATTCGGCAAAGTGTGCCTTACTTTCATAAGCGCCAATTTAATCCCCAGCAAGTCCTTGAGCCAAATCAACCACGAAAGGTGTGACCTCGCCTACTACATCCTTAAAAGAACGGCTATCAACGTCGGCGAAATCATTTCCGACCAACTGGATATCTATGAACGACAACTCCAAGGGTTTCTATTTCCCTTGCCCCGTGACCGGTCTATGCAAGAAAGCCAAGGTTCCAACTAAACCGCTGGATATCGACCAAAAATCCGCGACCCCATCAGTGGCCGAGCGGCTCGCCAATTCAAAGCGCCTGTCTACGGTGGATAACAAGCTCTAAACTCCGAATTGTCATGATAATTGAAAGTTCGGAAAACGTGACGTTGACCATTAATCTATGTGATGATGTGCATTTCTTGATATTGTTACTTTGAAAGTTGCTAGTGTTTGCTTGAGGACAAACAAAACTTCAAGCTTGGTGGTGTGGTGAATGTAGATTTTACACTCAATTTATACTTTCTTATGAGAATTTTTGTGGAATTTTATCGATATAATGGTGTTTAATGGTTGGTTAATTGTATTTTACGTAAAATTTGAAGATTTGGAAGTATTAAGGATGAAACGAGCAAAAATGGTCAAAAAAGGCAAAAACGGAAGAAAATATGTCGAAAGCCAAAAATTGGCCTGAGACGGCCGTGTGGAAATTGGCCTGAGAAAGCTTCAAAATCTGAGACGGCCGTGTGAGATCTGCACTGATTCTCAAATATCTGTTTGAAGACACGCGGAAGAGCAATTTTGGAGTTTTAATTGCACAAGAAAACCGAGATCTTCTAGCAATTTTGGAGCAGCTATTTAAGGTCAACTACAAGCACAAATTGGAGACATTTTTACACAATCTTAAGAGAGAGAGAGAGAGAGAGAGAGAGAGAGAGAGAGAGAGAGAGAGAGAGAGAGAGGATCGAAGACGAAGAGCTGACAAATCTTCATTATAATTCTTCGTTTATTTCTCTTTTCCGAACCTATGAATTTTAATATTTTTATGATGTTTTTCGTAGAGAACACGAGTAATTAAACTTTTAGTTTAGAATTTTATTGGAATCCAATGTGGTGATTTGACCGATTATTCCAATATTAAACCGGCCCAAGCCCACTTCTCTCAGCAGCCCACTTTCTAGGAATCGGCCCACCACCACTTAAGCCCAGGTTTGGTTATAGTCTGCCTCTCTCTCGTTGTTGCCCACAACCACTTTGACTTCCTCTCTTTTCTGTTCCGATCGTTCCTCCAGACTTCTTGGCATAGATCGACTCCCATACGATTCTTCGCTGAATTCAGTCTCTTTGAGAGCCTATATATTCTTTACTTCTGGGAGTGTTTAAGAACATACGAAAAAAAGAAATAATCCAATCTTGTTCGACCCATGTGTTGGATCGTTGGTTAGCCACATTATAATATGTATTTATCAATTTTCAGTTTAGAAATATGTGTACTCTTTTTTCTTTTTCCTATTTCTCGTAGATGCTAATTTGAGAACAATTATTTGCAAATTGGTACGTGATAATTACTTAATGCTAGATGAGCGCACAACTGTATGAAATCGGAGGACTTAGTAGCTTGGAGCAGTCCTGAGACATTTCGGCAACCCATCTCCTATCTTGTGTGATAAAGATCAACTTTGATGCAACGTTTCTCGGAGCAAGGACTTATATACAGTGGCTTCGGTTGCGTGAGACAATGAAGGGAAAATATGTTATGGGAAAAATGGACCGAATTCGATTCAATTAAAATTATACTTCATTTTTCGTCTATGATATGAGACATATGATAAATTATAACTATAATGTTTTTAGAAATATATATTTAGTAGCTTGAAATTAAAACCCCACGATAAATTGAAATCTCATATATAATTCCAATTCAAGAAAGATATTGAAGATTGAAGTATTGAAAATAGAATAAAAATATTATTCTAAAATCAAGAATTAAATCATTTTAAAAAATCATGTTTCAATTGCACTCATAATTTTACCCAATGTACAAAAAAGTAATATATATATATATATATATATATATATATATATATATATATATATATATATACAAAAAAGTAATAAACCCTATTTCTCTTCTTCATCTCCCTTTTCTCTCCAGTAGCCACCAGCTCTCTCTCGTTTCTATCCCCAACCCCAAACCAGATCTCATATGCTCATCGCTACCCTCATTCCACCGCCGTCGTCGCTGCCCTCCATCCACCGCCATCGTCATCGCCCGACGGTGCCCTCGTTAATCCTTTACTATGTTTGAGTCTGTCCAAATACCAGAAGCCGTCATTCAGTAGGCAACAATTGCTCTGCGAGCAATCGAGTCGTGGCTCTTGCCGATTCATTTAGCCCGAGGATGAAACCGGTAATAAAAAACTCATTGGAGTAAAGTTGTTAATTCATCCTATCTTTGCAAATTTTAGATCGAATTTTCAGATTCGGTTCGGATCTGTATTCATGATTTTCGATAAAAATGTGGTTTGTAGTTGATTTTCGATATATTGTAGAGTGTAGTTGATTTTTTATATTAATTTTCTCTGGAACCATTTTAGGCATCTCCAGCGGCGATCTGATGTGGTAGAGTGGTAATTGACGGTTGACGCAAGGGATTTGCGTCCTTTCTTCACCGGAGAGTGATTGGCATGTAGAAGTTGGGGAGTGGTTGAAACGGTGGCGATGGAACAAATCACCCTCACAGCCATCGGATTCAACACATGATTAGTGGAGATATAGCCTTTTCTCGATGAATATGCGATTGTAATGTCCAACATGTGGATTGGACTATAGTTAATTATAATTTCTCTTAAATTGAGATTTTTTATTTTATAGTTGATTTAGATAAATTATAGTTGTTTTCGATTTTTATAATTGGTTTCGATAATATTAAAGTTGATTTGATAAATTTTTAGTTGATTTCAATTTTTTATGGTTGATTTTTGTTAATTGGGGTAATGGCAAATAGGCCCATGACAAGGGCACTTAATTAAAACAAGGACATCCAACTTTTTTGTCTTTCAAATAAATCCACCCCATTCAAACTTATTTGCAAATAAGGAAAATCCCTTTATATATACCAAAATTACCCCCAATTCATTGAAACTCAATTCAACTCCAATTTCATGATTTACACCCCAATTTAGCCCAATTTCATCAATTAACCAATTTTAACCCTAATTTCAATTTTGATCACAATTTTAACCCTAATTCTTATCAATTCCACCCATTATGCTCTAACTTCCTTAATATTACACATTGACCCCGGATTTAAACAAATATATCACATTAACCCCCCCATTTTTTTTTCGGAAAATATTTTTTTTTTCTGAAATGTTTTTTTTTTTTCCGGCCAGATTCCGGCATTGACCGCCAGTCTCCGGCGTTGACTTTTTTTTTTTTTTTTATAGTTTTGTTTTTTCTTAAATTTTTTTTTAATTAATATTACTGTCTTGACTGCTAAATTACTGTCTCCGGCAGTTATTTAACTGCCGGAGACAGTAATTTAGCTGTTGATTGACTTTTTTTTTTCTTCAAAAATATTTTAATTAATATTACTGTATTCGTTGCTAAATTACTGTCTCCAACAGTTATTTAACTGTTGGAGACAGTGATTTTAACTGTTAATTGACTTTTTTATTCTTAAAAAAAATATTTTTAATTAATATTACTGTATTGGTTTGCTAAATTACTGTCTCCAGCAGTTATTTAACTGTCGGAGACAATAATTTAACTGTTAATTGCTTTTTTTTTTCTTTTTTTTTCTTAAAAAAAATATTTTAATTAATAGTACTGCCTTAGATGCTAAATTACTGTCTTCAACAGTAATTTAACTGTCTTAGACAATAATATTAATAATATTATTGTTCGGAAAAATAATATTCATAATATTACTGTTCGGAAAAAATAATATTCATAATATTACTGTCCCAAACAGTAATATTACA
>NW_012194409.1:686372-710083 GCF_000504015.1 Erythranthe guttata
ATATATATATATATTATTATATATTATATAATATAATATTATATTATATTATTATTATAATATTATTATTATATATAGGGGATTAATTTGGAGACCCCCACTCATTTCGAAATTATATAGGACTAACTATCATGCGGATTTTACACTAGTGCAGAACCCCTTCATTTTGATAATAATTTCATATACCCCCCTCGGGCATCCTGAAGTACCTAGAATGCTCTTTTGAAATCTGTTTTAAACCCTAGCCACTCATCATCGTCTCTCTTCCTCTCTCAAATCTCAGATTCAAATCTCGCCCACATGGATCTTTAACCGGCGAAGTTGCTTCTCGAAGTCATAACTCTCTCTCTCCGTTGGTCGGAATTCGATGGTTTAACTACCGTTGGATTGCCCTCGTCGAGGTCTTTATTTTGGTTGTGATTTCATTCAGTTTTGAGCACTCGATCTGTTTCTGCAATTGTCTTGTAGTCCGTGCGTATTTCGACGACGGTGGGTCTTGCTGGAGGTGTAATTTGTGTTTCGGCAGTCGGAATCTGATGGGCTACCTATCGTTGGATTCCTCTCGTCGAGATCTATATTTTGATGGTAATTTCGGTCATTTTTTTGCTGTCGGATTTATTTCTACAATTTTTTTCATTTGTGAGCGCGGAACCTTGGGTGGTTAGTGACGGCTAGGGTTTTGGTAGGAGGCGTTTGGGGTGAGGAGTCATTGGCGGGTTGGTCTAAAATTCGTAGCATTTCGCAGTTATTGCCTCTCTCTATCTATCTCTCGATCTCTTAGTGATTGTTGATTTGAATGTTTTGATTTTTTTCAATTTTTGTTGATTTGCATTAAAATATTTTTTTTTTGTTTTGATTTTGCTATTGTAGCTTAATGAAAGTCATTATCCTCTGCTTGAAGGTGTGAAAAAATTTGGTTGAAGTTACATCTGCTTCAAGTTATAGTGTTCTACAAACTGTATACATTACTGTGCATTACTATACATTACTAGTAACATGTAGTTATATATGCATATATTTGTGTATTTTCGATTTGAGAGGTGATTTATAATATAAATGTTGAAATTTGTAAATTTTTGTTGTTGGGGTATATAAATTTCTTTTGTATAAGCCAGTATTCGTGTGTGTAAATAATTGATAGATTAAAAACATGGAGTTAAACAAAAAAGTACATAACAATGAATGGCTATAGTTTACTACAGTTACATGTAGTTACATATGTATATATTTTTGTATTTTCGATTGGTATTTTATTGGTTATGAGGTGATTTTTAATATAAATACTGATTTTTTTTTTAATTTTTTGTTGTTGGGGTTTATGAATTTCTTTTGTATAAGCCAGTATTTGTGTGTGTACATATTAATCGACTGAAAATATGGGATTAAAAAAAGAACATAACTATGAATGACTATAGTTTACTACAGTTACATGTAGTTATTTTCAGTACATTAAACATCTTGATTTAAAAAAAATTAAATAAAAATTAATTAAAATAAAAAACTTAATAAAAAATTTAAATGGAAACTATATAAATTAAACAAATAGGTTTATAAAAAAAATAAAAAAAATGTAATAATAATAAATAAATCAACAAAAATGATAAATGCAGGAGCAGAAATGCTAAATATAGTTTTACAATAAAAATATAAAAATAGTATAGTACTTTCGCCTCTCCAGTGAGTTTGTCAAAAGATCCCTATTATTATTTCGGTCGACTTAAAAAGTCCATTAATCTTTATCAACATTGAGCATCCAAAAACTCCAATATACAATTTTATTAATTAAACTAATGAGACAAATCCATTATTTTATCTGCCACAAGCCCATTAAAACTAATTATATACGATTTATTTTATATTTCGATATAAAACAACGTATATTTTAGAAATATAGAGGGAGCCATGGCCTTCCGGACCATACGCCGGCTCATTGAGTCCACTTGTATCGAATTATAGCTGCTAATTCTATAGGTCTCGTTTACTTACCTATATCGGATTACATTGGATTATGTGAGATTTGATTGATATTCCACTGATTGATTAATTATTTAGTAAAGTAAGATGTTTGATTCGTTAGATTAAATCTTGCATTAAATTTGTTAAATTATGGTATTAAATGTGAATCGTCTAAAAATCTTTTAATTAACAAAATTAAATTTTGTTTTAAGGACAAAATTGTAGTTTACTCTTTTAGTCACCCCTTCAAAAATAATCGCGGGGTGCTACTAATTTAAACAAATAATAGCATTTAACTGTGGGCTTTAAGTGTAGTTGTGGGCTTTAAGTGTAGTTATCGGCTTGACTAAATACAAATCTAATCAACTAAGGCCTCGTTTGCTTGCTACTATTAGATTGGATTAACTAAATAATAGGAGTTAGTAAGATGTTTGATTGGTAGAATTCAACATTACTCAAGCCCGCTATTAAAGTTGAAGCCCGCAATTAAGTGCTATTACGCCATGAAATTAGTAACACCCTTCCCGCCCGCATGGGTGTAGCTCAACTGGTTCCGAAGGTGGTAAGTTGGTGCAAGGTCCTAGGATCGAATCCTGGCAGCCGCAGTGTGGGAATTTCAACTCCAAATGAGGGTTGGTTCCTTGTGGGCACCAGGTCCGGGTCCGCTGCCTTAACGGGCCGTTCAGTTACCATGATTTACATCCTCCATTAATCCTTGTCGGGCCAAGGGATGGGGGCCCTGGGGGCGAGGGATTCGCCTTTTGGTGCAAGTAACACCCTTCCCCCTGCAATTAATTTAGTAGGAGGTGACTAAAATGGGAAATTACAAACCTATCCATCAAATAGTGATTTAATTTTATTAAATAAGACTTTATAGACAATTTACATATAATAACAGAATTTAATATAACATGTCATCTAAAGAACCAAATATATTATTAACTAATTAATTAGTTAACCTGTAGGGAATTAATCCAATCTAATCTAATCCGATCTAATCTAATATATGTAAGCAAACGAGGCCTAAACATATTACTAACCCCTACTATTTAGTTAATAGAGAAATATCAATAGACCTCGTTTGCTTACTTATATCGGATTACATTGAATTAGGTGAGTTGAATTAATATCCCATTGACCAATTAATTATTTAATCAGTAAGATATTTGATTCGTTAGATTAAATCTTGCATTAAATTTGTTAAATTATGGTATTAAGTGTGAATTCTCTAAAAAGTCTTTTAATTAACAAAATTAAGATAATGTTTTAAAGACAAAATTATATTTTCCTCTTTTAATCACCCCTACAAAATTAATAGCAGTGGGGAGGGTGCTATTAATTTAACCAAATAATAGTATTTAACTGCGGGATGCAAATGTAGCAACGAGCCTGACTAAATACGAACCAAATATCTTACTGACCCCTACTAATAGAGCTTAATTACACTAAGCAAACGAGGCTCTAAACACAAATTTAATAGATTTCAAGAGAGTTCAGCTATATTGAATTTCAATTAAACCCGACATAAATCGGATTGATGTGGATCATACCAGATGAAGAGATACAATCCACGTCATCACCCCCTAATTTATGGTATAACTAGAATTTGTAATTTATCGACCCAAGCTTATCCTAAAAGCAAAGAGTTATAAAAAAAATTCTCTTTCTATCCATCTTTCTTTCTTTAGAGGAAAAGTCAATTTTAATTTGGCTTTTCAAAAGCATAAGAAAGAATCAATAGATTTATTCACTGCTGCGTTTCTTGCGGATTCATTTTCACTCTTATATATTTACTTTCACACATTTTAATTAATTAATTAGTTGTATTTTTATATACACACATTCAATTGATTTATATAAAGCGTTTGAATATGAATATTATTTCTTCATAATTAATCAAAATGGTCTTCTAGAATATTTATAAAGAAATCCAACTAATTATTTTACTTCACAAAAGTGCATGAAAGTTATGCATCTGGAATTTTTTTCTAATATTTAATAACAAAGATAATAAAGCTGCACACACAGAAACTCACAGTAGCATATGGGTCTTTGCGTAGGCTTTAGGCAGTACACCTAATTAGGAACCCCAGCGAATTTACCTTTCTACCCTCTCAAATCCCCAAAATTAAACAGTGGCGGCTATTATTTACTATATTTTGTCCGTAAAACTCCAAAACACAACAATCGCAAAACCCACGCGCCGCACGGCCGCGTGGGCTCCACTCTATCTACAAGTAACCGTTACCAACTAACGGCAGGGCACAATCTGTCACTGTAATAAGAACTAACACACACGATCCAGTAAAAGCGCGTGGTTCCCAAATTTCTCACCTCCATTACAAAGCACAAATAGCTACTATATCTAATTGCTGATGATATATACTTTTTGGAGAGAGAAAGTGAAGAGAGAGAGAGAGATAGGAATTAGGAAGGAAGAAAGTGGGAAGAGTTCCCTCAGTTTCTCTCTCTCTCTCTCTCTCTCTCTGCAACTTTTATATACATTTTTTTTATCTTTTCATTTTTCTTTTCTTCTCACATTTCCAGCTAAGTAGTGTAAAGCCGTAAAGGTCTGGCCTTCTCTCTCTCCTCTCTCTCTCTCTTCTTTCTCTCTCTAGAAGTTTAATTGAAATTACTGCTACTTCAAAATTCATTAATGCCCACCACCACATGCAGTAATTTTCTTACTTGATTTAATGAATTTTGAAGCTTAACTAGCTGTGAGGATTAATGAATGCTATTTCCCTTGTTGGGATGCAATCATTTTCTCATTATTCCCCTCCTTGTTTCCTAATTATTTAACCGGTAATTTTATTTATTTATTTATTTCCTTTTTTTTTTTTTTAAATTGAGAGCTGTTAAAAATCCTTTTTGTTCTAGTATGTATTTCTGGGAAGTTGCTGTGCAATTATCGTGTGTGATTAGGAATCTACAATAATTTTTTGAGAATAAATAATTGGTAAATCAGAGATCAATCTGAGTGTGGGCTTATATTTTTTTTTCCTCTCTCTACCTTTTGCAGATTGGAAGGGGGTTTTATGTATGTATGTATGTATAGGGTATGCATTGTGTTTTTCAAGGTAAAAAAAAAAAAGTAGATTGAAGAATTGGAGCAATGGTTGGGAACAGATCTGCACTGAATTTCTTACATTTGGAGATCCTTTTGGGGTTTGCCTTCATTTTTGCTGTCAGAATTTCACATTGTTACACCAGTTTTAGTGATGGTGAGCCCAAATTATATTTATTTATTCATTTTTTTTTGTTTTATTAATATTATTATTTTTTTCTTACAAATGTCAGACTGTAAGAGAATGAATGACAAGCATATAACCCAATTTCTTGTTTTGCATTTTTATTACCAAGCAATGCTGCTGTAAATTGCAGTTTTTTTTCGCGAGGTTGTTTACGTTTTTTCAATTAATTTAGTTCACCATCATTTCATCTTCTGCTTAAGAGCTTTTATTTGTTCGTAATGTGTAATAATACTTGCTACGTTCAAGTTCTCGTTTTATAATGTGAATATCTATTAATTCATTTACTGGACTAGTTGCTGCTATAAATCGGTTATACGCTGATTTGGGATCTCCGTCTCTACCTGGATGGATTGCCAGTGGTGGTGACCCTTGTGGTGAACTTTGGCAAGGTGTTGTCTGTGTGGATTCTTCCATAACCTCGATGTACGAACCCTTGTCTTTTTTTTTTCTTTTTTAAATTTCAAAAAAATGAACTATGATGATGTGTCGCCTATAGCTAAACGATCGTGTTATCCTATTTATAGAACGCTGATTGGGGCTAATTTGGGAGGAGAGTTAGGCAACAGTCTTAGAGAATTCACTTCTATTACATCGATGTGAGTACACGCATAAACCTTATTCCAATCAAATATGTTTTTTTTTCCTTGTCTATGCCGAGGTGACTGTAACTTTATCTTATGATGACAGAACACTAAGCAACAACCTTATCGGGGGTACAATTCCGACCGAGTTACCAGTTACATTAGTCAACATGTACGTTCAGACAACTTTCTAAACGTGAATTAAACGAACTAGCAGAAACCTTGTACTTGATTCTCATGTGATAGTGTTTCTTTACCTTTGGCAGTTTTCTTTCAGATAACAAGCTCACCGGAACTATACCAAGTTCTTTATCGTCACTGACTCAATTATCTGCTATGTAAGTATTTATTTATATTCACCGATTTCCGTATATGAATTTGCTCTCGTTTATGCTATTATTTTTTCGTTAATAATATTTGACTGTTTTACTTCAGGTCCCTTAACAACAATGAATTATCGGGAGAAATCCCCGATGCTTTTGATGGCCTTCCCGTTTTGATTAATTTGTACGAGACTGTTAATTACCGAGACATATTTAATTGATGTAATTAGATTACTATGTTGTTAATGCATTTGCATCTTGTGTGCAGAGATTTATCGAGTAACAATTTGAGTGGGGAGTTGCCACCTTCGATGCAAAACATGTCATCTATTACTACCCTGTAAGAAACTTAATCTATGTTCTTTCGGTTTTATTATCTATTCAATTGAAACTAATATTCTCGTCGACAGCCATTTGCAGAATAATCAGCTATCTGGATCTCTTGATGTTTTGGAAGACCTTCCTCTTCAAGATTTGTACTCTTCTTACGCCATATAATAATATGCTCATATTTTTCGTGTTTTCGTAATTCCATCGCCAAATTTATATAACTCTACTAACTCTCTCTCTCTCTCTCTCTCTCTCTCTCTCTCTCTCTCTCTCTCTCTCTCTCTCTCTCTCTCTCTCTCTCTCTCTCTCTCTCTCTCTCCCTCCCCATCTTACAGAGACGTACAGAACAACTTATTTTCTGGACCAATACCTACCAAGTTGTTGAACATACCCAATTTCAGGTAGCTACGAAATGCTCCAATTTTTCCTCTCGATTTCCAGAAATTCGTTGAATCCCTTTTACGGAAACCTGCGGCAGTATGTATGTATATATATATATATATATATATATATATATATATAAGCATATGGTTGCTAATTTTTGTTGTTTCCGGATAATAATTTCAGGAGTGACGGCAATCTGTTCAATTCTAGTATAGCTCCATTAGGTCCGCCAACATCCTCGTCCACAGGAACACCACCACCAGCACTGCCGTTTTTCCCGGGACCAAATTCAGATCAAAAGCCACCACCGCCACCTGGACGAAGACCACCGAAACAGGCTGATGGACCATCCACAACAGAAGAATCAAACTCCAAATCAAAAAAATCTTCTTCTTCGAGTACGAAAAGAATTGTATGGATATCGGTTGCAGCCGTACTGTCCTTCGTAATATTGCTATTAGCAATCCTACTCTTTATGCCGAGATGTCTCAGAGAAAGAAGAGAACATTACAGAAGAACACCAAAGCGGCACGAAATAGCTCCGTACACCGGCATTCGAGATAATCCGAGAGACGGTGGTCCGTTAATCCTACCGAGCCATGATGTAGAGAAAGGTAAAACCATGTTCGTTACGTTTCTTGAAAATCTACCCTTTCCTCGTAGAACCTTTTTTTCTAAATCGAAAAAAAAAATGCTATTCTTTTTGAGAAAAAACACAGCTCCTCCTGTTGTGAGGAAAAAGGAAGAGAACAAACCGAGAGCAGTGGGTTCGATACCTAAACCACGAGACGAAGAGGATGTAAATAAACAACAGACGAGTGGAGCAGTGCCTAGGAGGAGTCAGTATGAGATAGACATGAGTAGATTCGAGATAGATGTGCTGCCGCCACCGCCGCCGCCGCCACCACCACCTCCACCTCCTCCGCCACCACCGCCACCTCCTCCATCAGATAGGGTTATCGTGAATCCAATCATAGCATCTGAAGCAAGTGCAACCAGACATGTACCCGCAACTTCCGTGAAGGCATATTCAATAGCGTCTCTCCAGCAGTATACAAATAGCTTTTCGCAAGAAAATCTCGTCGGAAGTGGAATGCTTGGGAATGTATACCGGGCAGAGCTATCTGACGGAAGGGTATGAATGCTTAATTTTTTCTTACTGGTCATGCCACATCAGCTTATGTTAATTTTTTCTGACATTTAGTCGTCGATGCTTATGTTGTTGTAGTTGCTTGCAATAAAGAAATTGGATAAAAGAGTGGCGAACCAGTTGAAGGAGGATCAGTTTATCGAACTGGTTAATAGTCTCGATAGCATTCGACATGCTAATGTCGTTGAGCTCATGGGTTATTGCTCAGAGCATGGACAGAGGCTTCTAATTTACGAGTATTGCACTAACGGAACACTGCAAGATGCTCTTCACTCCGACGACGAGTTTAAGAAAAAACTGTCGTGGAATACTCGCATTAGGATGGCTCTTGGAGCTGCTCGAGCTTTAGAGTAAGTCAAACTTCAATGCAGTTGACCGGGTTTTTTTTTTTTTTTTTTTTTAAATTAAACGGATTAATGAATGCTGGGAAATATTGTACTGTCTCGAGTTTCTGACTTTGTGAAAACTTATTTCTTACAAGGTATCTGCATGAGGTTTGTGAACCGCCTATAATTCACAGGAATTTCAAGTCGGCTAATGTTCTACTCGATGAAGAATTATCTGTCCTTGTCTCTGATTGTGGTTTGGCTCCGTTGATTTTGTCAGGAGTTGTCAGTCAGGTAATAATAATTCTTATTGTCTGAAGCAAACTTCTTTTTGGTGCTGAATAATTATGATAATAAAACATGCTAGGTGTGTTTACTTCAACTGCATTTGCTAGCATGTGAAATTAGTCGAGATGTCTTAAATACGCTGCATGATGAACATAGGACCAACGTCCATCTCCAAAAATGATGTCAGAGGAACTGTAAGATAGTACAGCAGGACATATATTTTTTTTCTGTTGGACAACAATATTTTGTTGCGGGTAAATCACAACCACCTCCTGAGTAAAGTTTATTTACGAAAAAACCCCTAGGGGCGGTTGTAATTCACCCTTTCTTCTGCTTCATTTGAAATTTAAAGAAAAAAAAGTTTGCTAACAAAACAAGTTAAAGACCTATCAAAGGCCTACCTGTCGGAGTTTGATTATTATGTCAATAAAATTTAGATAATTTAATAAATTGTTATGTCTTTAAGATGTTATGCTGAGCGACTACATATGTTTATTATTACGCAGCTATCGGGACAGCTACTGACAACGTACGGTTATGGTGCACCTGAGTTTGAGTCGGGGGTATACACAACAAAGAGCGACGTTTACAGTTTCGGAGTGGTGATGTTAGAACTCTTAACAGGAAGAATGTCTTATGACAGGTAATTCAACTAAACTAATTGCTTAATTTCATTAAAATATGTCTGATGATAATGATTGTCTTGATTTTCTTATTATTGGGAGAAATAAATTAATGTGTAATAAATAGGACAAGAAGTAGAGGAGAGCAATTTCTAGTGAGATGGGCAATTCCTCAGCTTCATGACATTGATACCTTGTCGAGGATGGTCGATCCTTCTCTCTCTGGAAACTATCCTGTCAAATCCTTATCCCATTTTGCCGACATTATTTCCCGATGCGTCCTGGTTTGTTTTCTTTTTTTTTTTTCCAAATTTTATTTAATTTGAGAAGCTTCTAAAATAAATGCATTTTCCGATATGCATGCAGGCGGAACCTGAGTTTAGACCACTGATGTCTGAAGTAGTACAGGACCTCATGCAACTGATAAGGAGGGAATCTCCACGTAGGTCAGACGAGGACTAACTTAGAGTTATTACACCTCGCTAGTGCTAAAAAGAATCATGCGATAAAAGCTCAAAAAAAGAAAGCTCCCATAGAAAGTTTTCGTGTATGCGGAGGATTTTGTTTGGCAAAAAAAAGTGCATATATAGTTGATCTGACAGGTATCCTTGATTCTTGTGTCGGTGCTCTTTGTTTGCGCAATTCTAAATTGGTCAAGAGGCAAGCTATATATATACTAACCCGATTATTGAATCGTTGTTATTTATTAGTTTTGTGAAATTGTCTTATTGTATATGTTTTAATTTGTTCCATATCCATAATTCTTTCTTTGAGCCTAATTGCATTCCTTTTAGGCAAAAGATGATTGTTTGCTCCTTCATTACATTTTTTGTACTTCCAATTGGGAATCTTTTATATATTATGTTTATTGCTTTAGTGGTTTTGGTGCTAATTTCTTTTTCGACATCTTAGCCCGTTCTAGAACCAAACAACAACCAGTTCTGAAGGTAGACGAAGTAGACAATCGTCTAGCTAGGGTCCCGAAAATTTAGTCAATTTTTGGGTCCGTAACTTTTCGTACACTATATTCATTACTTTAATTTTATAATATGTTCATTATCGGGTTCCCTAATTTCTATATAAAGTTAAAATGATAAGTTACTTAGAAGTAATATATTATAACTTTTTGATGCATTAGTTGTTTATAGATTACTATTGATAATAACAGTTATAGTTCATGTAAAATGTCAAAGTTGATTTTGATTAAGTTTTACATTCGATCAACCATGTGCCATGAAAGATATCATAAATTAACTACATTATCTATTGAAAGAATTTGACATAAAATTTTATATTCACTAGTTTGATTCATAATTTTGCAATTCATTAAGCAAGAATAATATTTTATCTGGGATATCAAAAATGTATTATATAGTTTGTTACCGAGTAATCATAAATATATTATTTGAAATATTAAATATATTTATGTTTGATATAATATATACGTATTTATTATATTTTTTATGCTTATTGTGTATTTTGTGTTAATTTAGATATCTCAAGAATACTGGCAATTGGCATATGCACTTATGTTATGTTAATGTTAGTCAAATACTTTAAAACAATCATCTACTTCTCTTTGTATACGCCAATTGATATCTTATTTTATATTTTAAAAAGATGAGTAATGTAAATTTATAGCTATGATTTTGAATAAAAAAAAATCTTTTTTTTTTTTTTTTTTCGCGGAATAAGATATACAAGGAGTTCTCCTATTCGAGATAATTTTAAAGCTCATTTAAAAAACCAAAATATTTAGGAATGGATCTTCGTCCAAGATAGGTTTTTAAATAAGATGAGGTCTTCTCCATATAGTATTTGACCATTCATCATTATGAATTTATGATAGTGTTGTTTTTGGTTCCTCTACTTATTTGTTTTGATTTTTAGCCTAAATGTTGCATAACTCTCCATTTGTTGTAAGAAATAGTTCTTGTGTAAAGAATAGCTTTTCTTGTGGACCACCCTGAATCACAAAATAATGTTTGGTGTAGTGGGTTTTACTCTTGCAGAATACCCATATTTTTAATATATTTCAGCTCCTTTCTCTTGGTTAATTTTTTTTCCAGCCCCTTTCTCCTAGTTTATTTTTTTTCAGCCCCTCTCTCCTAGTTTATTTTTTTCAGCCCCTCTCTCCTAGTTTATTTTTTTCAGCCCCTCTTCCTTTTTCTTGGCTCAATTAATTTTTTTTTTCATATTTCAGCTCCTTTCTCTTGGTTAATTTTTTTTCCAGCCCCTCTCTCCTAGTTTATTTTTTTCAGCCCCTCTCCTAGTTTATTTTTTTTTCAGCCCCTCTTCCTTTTTCTTGGCTCAATTAATTTTTTTTTCATTTTTTTTGCCTCAATAGATTTTGTTTCAGCCCCTCTTTCCCAATTTTTTTCTTCAACCCCTCTTACTTTTTTTTGCCCCAATTATTTTTTTTTTCAGCCCCTCTCCCCAAAAACGTAGAAAATTTTAGTTCATTTTTTTTTACCTCAATAAATTTTGTTTCAGCCTTCTCCCAAAAACGCTCCTCTTCCAAATCAGAAACCAAAATCTCTTTTTTTTTTTTCAAACCATAAGTAAAAGGGAAATGGATTTACGTTTGGACTAGAAATAAATTTTCAATCAGAGTTGTAATTAAAATATTTGTATATTTTTATTATTTAATATTCGAATATTTAATTACTATTTTTTTCTATGCGGCATGCCCTGAATTTTCATCCTGAATCCGCCACAACCTCAAGTTTGTACCAATTTAAAATTTAATCCCCTATGTTCACAAAAAAAAAAAAAAACATATTTGGTATCTAATGTTTTAAAAAATCAACACTTTTAGTCTTGTCCATCAATTTTTCATGAGTACTAACGGAATCATGATTCATGCATGCGCCTACGAGTGCCCTAATTGACGAACTAACGGTAAATTGTAAATGACCTAAAGTGTTATTTTACTGAAACATAAGGGACCAAATGTTTCTTTTTGGTTTATGATGCATCCGACTGGAAGTACATTTTTTTGTAGAATTTCGTATTATCTTTTCTCAAACGTTAATGGTACGACATCCTTATGTTATCTATACTTCAATTTCTTTTGAGTGAGGTTGTTTGTATTCCATCAAATTTATCATCATACTTCATCAAATATTGCTTCCCAATCGTACCTCTTGCATACTTTATGTATTTTTTGACCAATTCCAATTTGACAAGGGTCAGTTCGGCACTGGGTCCTACCACACATTCTCAGCATAGCGTGCTAGAGGCCCAACATGGTGAAAGAAGTAAAGTGGGTCAGAAAGTTCGTTCAACGGCCCACGAGAAATCGAGATGGACTACGAATGTTCGCCATGAAGGCTGCGATAAGACAAACGAGCCAAGAGCTCGCGATTAGACAAGCGGTCCCAAAGCCCGCTCTATGCTGCTAGTATATATGAATAGGAAAGGCAACGCCCATTATGGGTGAGCTGGCGTCATGACTGTTGGAGGATGCCAATTTGGAGATAAATTCCATAAATAAATAAGGAAAAAAAAATACAAATTAGAATCCATGATTGGACAAATTAGGGCCAATCTCGGATGAATAAAATGAACTCTAAATTAGGAAATGTCCATAGATGATGATACAATCTCCTGGTAAAAGAAGCAATGATATTTCTGTAGATGAAACTTTAAGTTCCGTTTTTGCATAGAAAAGAAAAACAACTCCTTTTACTCAAAAAAAAAAAAAAAAAAAAGAAAAACAACTCCTACAATAGTTCCCTATTAATACATTAACTTCTCTACAATAACTACCCATTATCTAATAATAACTACTAAACAAAAGATAAGTAAATAAATAATAATATTTAATTAAACTTCTCTCGTGCTGTCGTGCATATCATTCTAGCCATTTGTTAAATAGCGTGGGTTGGGTTTTGGCTTGCGAGAGCTATGCCGAATCGTATCATTCTCCTCCCCTTCGAAACGAACCTTGTCCCCAAGGTTGAGATGGGGAAATTGCTTGGCTAGAACTACGAATGGCTCCCAAGTAGCTTCTTCACTTGACAAGAATTTCCACTGTACCAACACCTGCCGCTCCCGACCACCCTTGCCCACCACCGTTCGAGTGTCTAAGATTTTATTCGGTTCGACTTGTGGAGAACCATCTGGGCTGTATGGCGGCAATGTGGGTACAGCTGGAGCTTGGTTTCCCATCTTACGCCGCTATAATGACACATGGAACACCGGATGTATTCGAGAATCGACCAATAACTCTAGTCGATACGCCACACGTCCCACCCGCTCGATCACTTTGAACGGACCATAGAAACGACTAGCAAGCTTTTGATAAATTTGTTTAAATACCGAGTGTTGCCGATAAGGCTGGAGTCGCAAATACACCCAGTCTCCCACTTCAAAGTTTTCCTCATGGCGATGTTGATCGGCGACCTGTTTCATTCTATTCCTTGCAGCTGCCAAGTTCTCTTTAAGCTCCTTCAACAACTCATTTCTCGAACGAAGTGCATAATCTACCTCCTGCACCACCACCATCCCTGGTATATATTGGATTAACGACGGCGGAGGTCTCCCATAAACGGCTTCAAAAGGCGACATCCCAATAGATTGGTGAAATTGTTAGAGTAGGTGACCAACAAGCCAATTTGTGGCTGTGGTCTTTCGTATTTATTATGGTAATAAACAAACCTTTTTTCGTATTAATGATAAAACACCTTGGCATTCTATATCTTTGTCCCTTTGTCACAAGCATAGATATAGTCCTTACAGTTATTACAAGTACTAGTAATTGATCGTTAGGATCGTGAGATACTTACTTAAGTATTATAACTGTTAAACGTGTTCCTAGTCGAAGGGTTACGCCACCAATGAGGATATCGGCCTTTCCCATTAAGAGACTAGCACTTAGTGTATGTGTACTGCATCTCATCAGTAAACGGTATTGTGATATCGGCATGCATAAGTGGGTGCTCGTAAGTTGACGAGTTCACAGAACTCCCTCACCCTAGAAATCTCTAAGTGGTTCCCAATAATCGAGTAGAGATATCTATGGTATAGTTGTACACCATTAGTCCTTATGACCTAGACATCACCGTGACTTCACTAGAGGACCTGCTGTATCGTAACCTGTCCCTGAGTTCCACCGAGGACCGCCCCAAGGGCCAGGGCCGGTCCCAGGGTCTCGGAGGCCCGAGGCGAGAAACGAAAACGAGGCCTCTCTTAATTACCAACTTTATTTTGAGTTATCAACTCATTCCTCAACCACAATTCCACAATTTCATCTTCGACATAGTTTTGGAAGATAATTTATTTAAATCTAAGAGCTCCGTTTGTAATTTTTTATAATATCCCAACTCAAACTTTTCTATTGCTCACTGTGTCGATAGATACTCAACCCCTGAAATTCCAAAATATAAAGTATAATACAAAAGAGCCAAATTATTGAACCCAAAATATAAACACAACAAGTAACAAAAAAAATTTAAGATTAGAAATGAAAGAATCAAGATAATGACAGATAAATCTAATTAATTCTTAGCTTGTCATTCAACAAAGAAGAAAAGAAAAAAAGGAGGGAAATTAAAAAATAAAATTAGAAAAAAAAGGGAAATTAAAACATAAATTAAAAAAGAAAAATAAAAGGAAAATTAAAAAAACATAAACAAAAAAGGGGCAAAAAAAAAAGAGGGAAATTAAAAATAAAATTAAAAAAGAAAAGAAAAAAAAACAAAACAAAGATAGAGAGGGAATGGCAAACAAAAAAGGGAAATTAAAGAATAAAATTAGAAAAATTAAAATTAAAAAAAGAAAAAAAAAAGAAACATAAAAAGAGATAGAGAGGCAGCTGTCAGATGGTCAGTCAAGGAATCAAACACACGACATAATGAATCCTATGAGTACCACTTAGCCAGCTATGTTGAAGGCAATTCTTGGAAAAACTTTGTAGCTCAATACTTATCTAACAATTACAAAAATTGGAGGCCCTAAAAGTTTTCGATTTTTCGGAGGCCCAAGGCGACGGCCTTGCTCGCCTTGGGCTTGGGCCGGCCCTGCCAAGGGCCAGTGTTCGTGCAGTCCGAAATCTAGTGGGAGGTCTGTGCATTGTAGTCGGGGATTCGATCGCTAGAATAATCTTGGATGTTCTATGTGTTCTTATAGTTTGTAATCTCTCTAAGTCTTTGGTCAGAGCTGACTAAGTGATGATTAGAGAATTCGATTCTCTAAGTCATGCACGTAACGATTACAACACTTAGAACGATCGCACGGTCATTGAACAAATAAAGAGGTCTCGATGAACCAATGCCTCTAGTTCAATCGGGACATATGAATCGAAGGGATCGTACTGTACGTTTACTATATCTGAAGGTTCTTGCAGGCACTTCATTTGTATCTAGGAAATCATGACGCGTAGTTACTAGACGCCAATCTTGATTCGTTGGGTGATTAAGGTGAAATGAGTTTCATCTTAATCGTAACTCTAAGGGACGAGTTTTGACCACAAAGGGTTGTGGACCCACGGCTAGCTTACACCTGAACCATCGAGGGTCACACTGCTCGTGCACATGAGATCTTTGAATAAACGGTCAAAGGTAAAAATGGTTTATCTTTGCATGATTGGAAGTCAATATGATTGGGTCCAACATTCGTAATTTGGAATTATGAATGAGAATAAGAAAAGTAAAAGAATAGGCGAACATCTTAGTGGACTTTCTAAATCGGGAAGTTTCCAAATTTAGAAAGTGCACTGAATTAGGGTTTCCACTTTTGGAAAGTTGGAAATCGAGAGTTGGCACTCGTAATGACGAGGACATTATAATGATTCCGAAAATGTAATTGTTATAGTTTTCCGATCATCGAGTTGAGAGAGACGAGCAAGTAAAAGAACTAACGAACTTAAGCTGTTGGGCTCGGTCCAACTTAAGCCCGTTAGGGTTTATATGCAAGACACTATAAATACTTGATTTATAGGTCTTGCACATAGACAACACACGAAACCCTAACCCTAGCCGCTCCCCCTCTCTCTCGGCCACTCTTCCCCGCGGCCACCACCGCCGCCGCCGCCGGAATCTTGCCGAAATCGGCCATCTCTTGGCCGATTCACATTTGTAGCAATTTCCTTCTTTTTATTCTTCCGTTTTTATAACTATTACGTGTCTAGTGCCAAGTGTTTAGTAGATCGAAGTATACGAGGTGAAATCCGAGAGGAGGAAGATCGCAGATCGAAGAATCGAAGAGCAGCACACGAGCCGACGCCGCACGCAATCCCACGCGCCGCCCGAAGACAGCGCGTGAGTCACACGCGCCGCCGTAGCTCGTCTAGTAGCTGCTGCCGTTTCGCTGCTGCTGTCTCGGATTGTACGGATTGGTTTCTGTAGCAATCTAGCTTTGCTTAGTGCGCCTACCTCACGCTTCAAGAGGTAAACTTTCGAATCCATTGTCCTTCGATTCGTTTTCGTTTAAGTTAACATATGCATATTCGTTTTAATAAAAGTTTGTATGATTTTATGTGTCTACATGAAATTGATTTTATTATTGCGAGCATGATTGTTTGATTTAAACGCGAGCATGCTAATTGATTTAAATTCGGTTAAATTATTAAGCATGTATGTTGTTTTTTAATTTCGCTGGAAGCGCAAAGGTATGCAGTTAATTGTTTTCAATTATCGGGCATGTGTTTATGTGTTTTAAATTCGTTTAATTCGCTTAAAATTTTTGTTTTCCGCTGTGTACACGTGTCCGATTCCCAACAGAAATGAGGAATTATACCAGAATTCAGCCCACGCTAAGAAGTCTTCCCGAAGTTGCGGTTTATGACACACGAAACATCGTAAGTATTGCTCGAGACATCGATTCACCACTTCTGTTTGCCCGTCAATCTCGGGGTGATACGCCGAGCTTTTCTTCAGCTCCGTGCCTTGCAAGCGAAATAATTCCTTCCAAAATTGGCTCAAAAAAACCTTGTCCCTGTCGGAAACAATGGACATTGGCAAGCCGTGTAACTTCACCACCCCACGAATAAATATGTTGGCCACATATTTAGCCGTGAAAGGGTGAGCCAAGGTTAAGAAATGAGCATATTTTGACAATCGGTCCACAACAACCAAAATTTTATCTTTTCCACGCGATCTCGGCAAACCCTCGATGAAATACATGCTAATATATGACCAAATTAACTCGGGAATGGGTAAAGGTTTCAGTAACCCAGTTAGTTTACGCAAATCCGCCTTGTTCCGCTGGCACATGTCGCACTCTCGAATAAACCTCTTGACATCGCTGCGCAACCCTTGCAAATAAAATATTTGTGAAATCCGCTTAATGGTTTTTAGAACACCCACGTGGCCTGCTGAGGGAGAACAATGGAACTTCCGCAATAATTTCTCGCGAAGGGGCAACACTTCAGGCACCACTACTCGCCCTTTGAACCACACACATCCATTGCGCCACTCATGCCCCTTGGAACTGAGTGGATCTGTCTTCAATTTTAGTTGCAACTCTTTAAGTTGCGGATCTCCATGAGTTGCTCTAGCGATTTCGTTCCAAATATCCCAATTTGGTAGCGCGATTGCCCACAATTCAGCCTCCGTCTCTTGATCAACCTCAGACATGTTGAGGTTTTCGTCGTCTAGTTGTTCACGGCAAGATAGGGCATCGGCTGCCCCGTTCTCTTTTCCGGGCTTGTATACTATCTCGAAATCAAATCCCAAAAGCTTGGCTATCCATTTCTGTTGTTCCGGGGTTGTGATTCTTTGCTCGAGCAAACAACGTAAGCTTTTATGGTCGGTGCATATTTGAAACTGTCGCCCAAGTAAATAAGGTCGTCAGCTCCGGACCACTTCTAGGATTGCTAACATTTCTTTCCCATAAGTCGACCATGCTCGTTTTTTCTCGCTGATTCCCTCGCTAAGTACTGCTATTGGACGTCCTTTCTGACTCAAGATTGCACCAATACCATTCCTCGATGCATCTGTCTCAATAACGAATTTTTCGGCGAAATTCGGTAAAGCCAATACAGCACATCGAAAGCCTTCTCTGCTGCCTCATTCCACACGAACTGCCCTTTTTAAGGAGATTAGTCAGCGGTCGCGCTATCGTTCCATAGTTCTGCACGAATTTACAGTAATAACCCGTTAACCCCAAAAATCCACGCAACTCTCTTACTGTAGCTGGTTTCGGCCACTCCACCATGGCTTGCACTTTTTGTTGGTCCACACGAACTCCATCTCGAGATACCCAGTGGCCCAGATACTCAACTTGTTGCTGCCCAAAGCAACACTTACTCGGTTTGACGTAAAATTGTCCCTTCCTCAATATTCCAAAGGTCGTATGCAAATGTTTCAAGTGGTCGTCCCAATTGCTACTGTAGATCAATATCTCGTAAAAAAAAACGAGTATAAATCGCCGTAAGTATGGTCGAAAGATTTCATTCATGTCGGCTTGGAATGTAGATGGTGCATTACACAATCCGAATGGCATCACCAAATATTCATAGTGCCCATTGTGTGCCCGAAATGCGGTCTTGTGGATATCGTCTGGGTGAACACGTAGTTGATGATATCCAGCCCGAAGATCTAATTTGCTAAAAAATTCCGCACCATGAAGTTCATCCAACATATCGTCAACCGTTGGAATTGGAAATCTGTCTTTGACAGTGACTTCGTTTAATTTTCTGTAATCTGTACAAAAACCCCAAGATCATCCTTCTTTCGTACTAATAAAACTGGCGACAAGAACGGACTATTACTATGCCGAATCAGCCCCGACTCAAGTAATTCCGCTACCCGCTTCTCTATTTCATTCTTTTGAAAGTGAGCGTATCTATACGGTGGAACGTTCACCACTTTTGATTCGTGGTCGAACTCTCTCGGTGGTGGTAATGTTTTTGGTTCCTCCTGTACATCAGCAAATTCCTCCAGAATTTGTTGTATGACTTTGTTTTCTGCAGGTTTAATTGATTTTGGTTCATATTGGTGAATCGCTGTGAGCCCAAATAGTTCTCCACCTTCATCCCAATCTGCCAAAATTGAATTCATGTCACTCTGCTCAATTTCTTTCCTCGTACGTTCCTTAATGTGGTGTTCTTGATCCCCTTTGTAGAACCACATCGACCTATCACGATAATCTGTGAGAACAGGCCCGAGGGACTCTAGCCAAGGCAAGCCGAGTACAACATCCAAGCCAATAATCGGTAGAGAATATATAGTCGTTTCAAACGCATATCCTTGCAGCTCCATAGGTACCTTTACAATCAAAGATGCTCATAGAACTTGATTATGCCAAACTAATGCAGTCCCTAGTTAATCTAGCAGACCACGTTAATTCAACATAACCCTTTTCTACGGCTACCTTCATCGTTATGTCAATTGAATTACAGCTTACTCTACCATAGCACTCCCCGCTAACACGGCTTACTGCACTATAGTATAGGGCTACACATAATCCAACCGTTGGCAGAAGGAAAGAAATAACTCAACAGATTGGGTTTTTCTTTATAGCTTGAAATGATTCTTAATTAAATTAAGAATGAGGGATTTTTATTAAAATGTTTTATCTCATCAGAAGGTTTGGATTGGTCTATGTGATTCCTACATCTATGTTCTCTAAAGGTATATGGAAACGCATATTGTCCTAAGAGGAACATACGACCTAATTTCATAATTAATTACATTAATTAATTATCGAGTTTTTCAAAATAATTATAGAACCTCAACTAGCATAAATCATTCAAATAATGTGGAGGGACTACTAATTAAGTTGAACCATAATCAAAATTATGAATGTGTTCTATCAATTGAAATCAATTTAACAATTTAAATTAATTAATTAATCTAACACCTATTTACTAAAATAGATGATTGTCGATCCAATTATCTAATTGGGATTAATTGAAAATAATTTTCCAAAAATTAAAATCAATTTGTTTTAAGTTTAATTTTAGAAATCTGAAATAAATTTTTTTTTTTTTTTTTCAGTGAACCGGTTCGGCCGACCGGTCTGACCGGTTCGGACCGAAACGGTCCGGTTCTGCCCGGTCCAATTGACCCAAATCAGTGGGCCGGGTCAGTCGGACCGAGAACCGGTCTGACCGACCCGAATCCACTTGGATTCGGTCGATTGGATCGTGCACAACCATCGAACCGGCCGGTTCGACCGGTTCGATCCGAACAATTGAAAAACCGACATTTTAAAATAATTTCAGATCCGTTTTTCCAATTTCAAACAATTTTAAAGCTGGAAAAATTCTAAACAATATTTCAAAAATATTTTAAACTTACGAAAACTCCCAATTACATAATACAACAATCACTACTTTAATAAATCGAACATGCATAAAATCATAGCATATTAATACGAACGCAATTAATTGCGCAACGAGCTCTGATACCACTGTTGGGTTTCAGGCACGCGTAGGCAGCGGAAAACAAAAATTTTATGCGAATTAAACGAGTTTTAAATCACATAAGCACATGCCCGATAATATAAATCAATTAATTGCGTACCTTTGCGCTTCCAGCGAAATTAAATAACAACATACATGCTAATTTATTTAACCGAATTTAAATCAATTAACATGCTCGCATTTAAACCAAATAACATGCTCGCAATGATTAAAACGATTACACATAATCACATAAAATCATACGAAAGCAAACATGAATATATAGTGTTTAAACGTAAACGAATCAAGAACATTGAGTTCGTGTGTTTACCTCTTGAAGCGTGAGGTAGGAGCGCTAAGCAAGTCGAGATTGCTACGGAAACCAATCTGTACAATCCGGGGCAGCAGCGGTGCAGCGGCAGCAGCGGCGAGACGGCCACGGCGGCGCGTGAATCTCACGCGCGGTCTTCTGGGGCGGCGCGTGGGGTAGCGTGCGGCTTCGGCTTGTGCACTGCTCCTCGATTCTTCGATCTTCGATCTTCCTCCTCTCGGATTTCACCTCGTATACTTCGATCTACTAAACACGTGGCACTAGACACGTAATAGTTAGAATTAACGGAAGAAAAGGAGAAGGAAAGAAGCTACCGAAGCAATCGGCCGATGAACAGCCGATTCCGGTGAAGTTCCGGCGACGGCGCCGGTGACGGCCGCGGGAGAGAGGGCGAGAGAGAGAGAGGTAACGGCTGCTAGGGTTAGGGTTTTCACTTGTTTGTGCAAGACCTATAAATCTTGTATTTATAGTGTCTTGCATAAAACCCTAGCGGGCTTAAGTTGGACCGGGCCCAACAGCTTAAGTTCGCTAGTACTTTTACTTGCTCGTTTCTCTCAATCCAATGACCGAAAAATTGCAACGATTACATTTTCGGAATCATTATAAAGTCCTCGTCATTACGAGTGTCAATTCTCATTTTCCAACTTTTTAAAAGTGGAAACCCTAGTTCAGTGCACTTTCTAAATTTGGAAACTTCTCGATTTAGAAAGTCCACTACAACGCTCGCCTATTCTTTTCCTTTTCTTATTCTCATTCGTAATTCCAAATTACGAATGTTGGAATCAATCGTATTGACTTCCAATTATGCAAAGATAAACTATTTTATCTCTGACCGTTTATTCAAAGATCTCATGTGCACGAGCAGTGTGACCCTCGATGGTTCAGGTGTAAGCTAGCCGTGGGCCCACAACTCTTTGTGGTCAAAACTCGTCCCTTAGAGTTACGATTAAGATGAAGCTTGTTTCTCCTTAATCACCCAACGAATCAAGATTGGCGTCTAGCAACTACGCGTCATGATTCCCTAGATACAAATGAAGTGCCTGCAAGAACCTTCAGATATAGTTAACGTACAGTACGGTCCCTTCGATACATATGTCCCGATCGAACTAGAGGCATTGGTTCATCGAGACCTCTTTATATGTTCGATGACGGTGCGATCGTTCCAAGTGTTGTAATCGTCACGTGCATGACTTAGAGAACCGAATTCTCTAATCATCACTTAGTCAGCTCTAGCCAGAGACTTAGAATGATTACAAACTTTCAGAACACACAGGACATCCAAGACTATTCTAGCGATCAAATCCCCGACTACAATGCACAGACCTCCCACTAGATTTCGGACTGCACGAACACTGGCCCTTGGGATGGTCCTCGGTGGAACTCAGGGACAGGTCACGATACAGCTGGTCCTCTAGTGAAGTCACGGTGATGTCTAGGTCATAAGGACTAATGGTGTACAACTATACCATAGATATCTCTACTCGATTATTGGGAACCACTTAGAGATTTCTAGGGTGAGGGAGTTCAGTGAACTCGTCAACTTACGAGCACCCACTTATGCATGCCGATATCACAATATCGTTTACTGATGAGATGCAGTACACATACACTAAGTGCTAGTCTTAATGGGAAAGGCCGATATCCTCATTAGTGGCGTAACCCTTCGACTAGGAACACGTTTAACAGTTATAATACTTAAGTAAATATCTCACGATCCTAACGATCAATTACTAGTACTTGTAATAACTGTAAGGACTATATCTATGCTTGTGACAAAGGGACAAAGATATAGAATGCCAAGGTGTTTTATCATTAATACGAATAAATGTTCGTTTATTACAATAATAAATACGAAAAACCACAGCCACATGTTGGCTTGTTGGTCACCTACTCTAACAACCAATTGTGTGCAAACACGAATATCAACGTTTATACAAAAAATAAAAATCATAAACACCAACAACAAAAATTCTCAATTTAAATATTTATATTATACAAGTCGAAAATACACAATTACATGCATATGTTACTGCATATTACTATATTTTTGCTAGTAATGTGTAGTAATGCAGCCTGTACAACACTATAACTTGAAGCATATGTCAAATTCACAAATTCGTCTACAACATCAATCAAATTATTTAACACCTTCAAGGAGAGTATCAATGGCTTCCATTAAGCAGCAATTGCAAAATCAAAAAATAATTATTTTAGTGCAAATTAACAAAAATTGAAGAAACATCAAAACACTTAAAAATCGACAAACACTAAGAGAGAGAGAGAGAGAGAGAGAGAGAGAGAGAGAGAGAGAGAGAGAGAGAGAGACGGGTCATAGCTGCGAAATGCTACGAATTTTAGACCAAACCGTCAACGAGTCCTCACCCCAACTACCTCCTACCAAAATCCTAGCCGCCGCTAACCACCCAAGGTTCTGCGCTCGCGATGAAAAAAATTATTGAAATAAATCTGACATAAAAGATTGAACAAAATTGCCATAAAAATATAGATATCGAAGAGCGGAATCCAACGGTGGGTAGCCAACAAATTACGATTGCCGGAACACAGATTACACCTCCGGTCAGACGCCCATCTTCGAAATACCCGGCGACTGTAAAACGATTGTAGAAACATATCACCACCAAAAGAAAGATTTCGACAAAAAGAATCTAACGGTAGTTAAACCATCCAATTCCGACCCCTGGAGAGAAAGTAATGACTCCGAGAAGCAACATTGCCAGTTGGAGACCTATGTGGGCGGGATTTGAATTTGAAAGTTGAGGAAGAATCATCATCATCATCATCATCATCATCATCA
>NW_012194409.1:713824-730526 GCF_000504015.1 Erythranthe guttata
TTTTTTTTTGGGGGGGGGGGGGGGGGCGTAATTTACTCTATACTTTTTTTTCTAAAATGCAAAGATCTTTCTCATTATTTTATACATATTGGCCTCGTTTGGTTGTCAAGATAAAATTAGCCAAGATAAGATAATTGTCCCAATAAAATAATATGCCTCTTATTTTATAAGATGTTTGTTATCATATTTTGAATTTTTTTATCTCATCCATTATTTAATAGTGTTTTAATGTTTGGTTTCCTTAACATCAACCCAGTTATTTTAAAATGACCGAATACCCTTTCTTATTGTACATAGTTTTTTCTTCTTCTTTTTAATATTTATTTTGTTATTTGTTATTTTTCCGAAAAATATTTTATTTTTATTTTTTCGAATTTTTTTCTTCAGTTTTCGGATTTATTTTTTAACTTTTTTCGGAAAAACATATTTTTCATTTTTTTTTTATAAAAAAACTATTTTCGAAAAAAATATTTTTTATTATTTATGATTTTTTTTTCAAATTTCCTTTTCTTTAATTTTTCCGATATTTGTTTTATATTTCGAAAAAAAGGACGATTTGTTTTTCGAGAAAATAATTATTTCCGAAATTTTTTTCTTTCGATTTTTTTTCAAAAAAATATTTTTTTATTATTTTTTATAAAAATTCGATTATTTTTTTGACTTTTCAAAAATCTTTGATTGCTTTTAGAAAAATATTTTGTTATTTTTTTAGAAAAAAAATTATTTTTCGAAAAAATTTATTTTATTTTTAATTCTTTCGATTTTTCTTTTTGATTTTATTTTGGTTTTTTCGAATTTTATTTGTATTTATTTTATATTAATTATTTAAAAAAATAGTTGAATATGTTATTGTGATGACAAGATGAAAACTAAAAGGGCAATTTTGTCATTAACCCATCTAATCATAGGCTGGGACTGGATTGGTTTTTATTCACCAACCGACCCATTATCGACAATATTTTTAGGCGGATAATAATTTTTTAACGGACCCATTGGACTGAGTCGAAAATTTCAACCAATACATATATAATTGGTCGGTTGGTGGTTTCTAGTATTATCAAAAGTTGGCTGACCGATAATTACCAGTCAACCAACTATATTATTAAAATTTTATTAAAAAATATATAATTAAGGGTGTGTTTTCTTAATTACTTTGAAATTCCTACTTGTATTTTTTATTAATTATTTTGAACTGATAAATGATGATCGTGCAATGACATTACGTAGAATGTGCATATTTTTACTCGAAATTTTAATTTTTTTAAGTGAACTAGGTGGTGGGTATAAACCGTCAACCAACCTATTCCTGAACCAAATGTTTGATTTCCAACCATTAACCGATCCACATAGATTAAATTATACTGTCCCCCATTTGATTTAATTACTTAAAGACCCTTCATATGTAAAAAGTATTACTTACACATCCCATGGAGTTCAATTTTAACTAAAAGTTAAACTGAACTACTGAACCTATGAAATAGTATTCTAAGTCACATAGTTTTGAAAAGAGAAAAAAAGGAAACAAAATTAATAACATTGGAAAATAAAACATCTATTTGATATACTTATTTCTGTAAGGAGCAATTTGCTATAGGTCCTCCTATAAAAGATTATATGTGTTAAAATTCATCTAATAAACTCTAATTTCCAGCAGATTTTATTATTTATAAATTGTCAAAAGTACCCCTATCAATATATGGTAAAATAAATCATCAAAATCAAATCCCTTATTTTTCTCCCTGTTATACTGTAAATCCGAAAATTAGAATTGTAAATCTCTTGATATCGATTTCTTCCTTGTTTCTTCAAAACCAAAATCTCCACAAATTCTGAAGCCTTCCATAGGTTTGGGTGTCTGAGCGTTTGCAATTTACAAGGTCGTTTGCAGTTTGCCTTCATTCCGTTTTCTTTCGTTCGATTTGTTGTTTCCCAATTTGCCTTCGTGTCGTTTGCTGTTTAGAAATTGTTTGTTGTTCAGTAACAACTTAGGTTGTAAAAAACGCACCACCGCTACGAACGCCGCACCACTGCCGCAGCCGCCGTGTCCGCTTATGACTCTGTAAAATGCAAATAGCAAATTAATAATTAAAACTTGCATATTAAATTTAAAACAACAAGCTACCTATGAATTCGTCAAATGCAAACAGCAAACCGAACAAGTAAAAAAATCAGCATCATCTAATTACAAACAATAAAATGAAAATATGATATGCAATATCTAAATGCAAATAATTAAAATAAAAATACAAAACAAGAATATCATACATATCATAAAAATGCAAAAAACAACAATAAAATTATAAAAAATATTCTATTAATGCAAAAATTGCAATTTGCAGTTTATGTTTAATGCTGCAATTTGATTTTGCAGTTTCATTTTTTTTTTTTTTTGCTATTTATTGAACCAAAATCAATTAGAAATACAAACATACATTATAAACTCACTACAGATAAATACAAAACGAGAAAAAAAAACTCACTTTGTGCAAGCAAAGAGGATTTATGTTTGTTGTCCGCTTTTAACTCTTTCACCGAAAAATCATCTAATAATGTAAAGCTCCCATTTTTTTCTTCCCTACAACATAATCCAAAAGAATTCAAATTCTAAAGTGAAAAAAATCGAATAGATGTAATCGAGAAAGGGTATAGAGAAAGAAAGAAGTTGATCGGAAAAAAAATCTAAAAGGTGTTTGATCGAAAAGAAAAAAAAAATAAGAAGAAAAAAGCGAGAGACACGAGATGGAGAGGAAGATAAAGATGAGAGATTATATAGGAAGAAAGATAGGTTTTAACCACCAACTAACCCATTTTCGACCCATACTTTGTGATGGTTAATCAACCATCAACCGACCCATTTAAGTTGGGTCGATAATGTCAACCAACCCATGTATAGTTGGGTCGATAATGGTTTCAAATATGCTAAAAAGTTGGTTAGTCGGGTAATATCAGCCAACCAACTTTATTTATTAATTTATTATTTATTAATTTTATTTAAAATGTTTAATATTTTTAATTTCAAATTTCTATTTTATATCACATTTATTAAATTTTTTAATATTGACCAAAATTCTAAAAACAATAAATCTAACCTAATTATCTAATTTGAACTATTTTAATTTTAAGACATATAGCCTAAATATTTGGACGATTACTAATTGTTGAACTATTTATCTTTAATTGCAATACATATGCCCGTAATATTTTGAATCTTTTATTTGAATATTGTTGAACTAGTCACATTTAATTTATAAAAGATATAATGTTGTGACAACTAATAAAATATAAAAAAAAAATTAAAAGTATTTAGATGGATGACCCATCAACCAAACCATCAACCGACCCACGAAATTGGTTTTCAACCATCACCCAACCCATGTAAATTGGGTCAATAACGGTTCCCAATATTTACCAAAGTTGGTTGGATGGGTTGGGTTGGTTTTATGGCTGGTTTTTAACCAAACCAACCAACGCACAACCCTAGATGAAGCATAGTCAATTAAGAATCTGCTACTAAAAATAACAAATCACAACTGCAAGAAAATGCAAAATCAACTATATTTTACAAAAACAAAAAATATACAAATATTATAATTGATTTATACAATTGGAATAAATAAACAAAAAATCAAAAAAAAAAAAAAAATTGGAGTCGATCAACCTTAATCGACTACCAGAGCATAGTCGATTAACTTAATCAACTATTGAACATGTATACATAGTCTATTAAGGTTCCAGCCTGCGCAGATTTCTCTATACGTGCCGTCCTCCGCCCGATTCACCAAAATACCCGCTAGATCTGCCTCCCCATCATCACCACACCGCCGCCACACCACAGTATTCAACTAATCCTTCACAAAAATAAAATAAATAATTCATACAAAAAAAATATTGACATTTCAATGTCCACAAAAAAAGAAACAATTCAAAGTATTTGTCACCCATTACTCGACACTCCATAAACAATTTATAAACACATGACAAAACAAACGCTAAAAAAAAAAAGTAAAAATAAAAAACAAAAAACAAAAAAAAACAAAAAAACAAATACCTTAATCAACAATTTCCGTTGATTGTCCTCCTCCAACGAGTGCTTCCTCTTCTTTCTCAACAGCATGTTCCTCTACTTCTTCATCCACACGTCAACGGGGTGGAACAAGCTATTGAGCAAGAAGAGTGCTTCCTCTTCTTTCTTTCTCCATCTTCCGGCAGCGACGGCGGCGGGGAGAAGATTTGTCGGAGAAAACAGAGAAAAAAAGAAGAAGAAAAAACAGAGAAGGAAGAAAGCTGGAAACGAGAAAGCGGAATGTGTAATGAAAAATAAGATTAGGGTTTTAAAACAGTATAATAGACAATCAAGCGTAGTTTTGGAATTATGAAAATATCACATGGGTAGAATATTAACTAAGGGGGTTTTCTCTAATTATTTTTGGAAGGGGTGTTACCTTAACTATATTTCCTATATGGAGAGTTTTCTCTAATTTTTCCATCTTTAACCACGCTGCAAACTCGTTTGATTTCTGTTGTGATGCATTGAATTTTTTCTTCAATCAGAAAAACCCTATCAAAATCCCCCTTCATCCAATTGCTTCCATCAGAAAAGTGATGAATAGTCGAGGGGAGGATAATAGCATCAGAAGACAAATTTGTCCTCTTTTTTTTTTTTTTTTAGCAAACAAGTTATCGGTACCTTGTTCAATCAAAAAATGAATTTGGGTGCATTTTGCAAAGCAATTTAATTTTAAGGGTGCATTCTGTCAATTTTATAATTTAAAGGTGCAAAGTGCCAATACAGCATAATTCGAGGGTGCAAATTTTTTGGCCTCTCATGTTTTAATAATTTAACACTTTTGATTATTTCCATCAATTTATCGGTAACACTCTTGATTACGTTAGAAATAACGAAAAATTGACTAAAATGACTAAAAATGTTTAATTTTTAAAACACGTGGGACCAAACCTTTTTTTGTGAACATAAGAACTAAATATGAAATCGATGCAAAATTAAAGGACGCCAGCTGTATTTTTCCCGAAATTGTCAAAAGGTTTTCATAGTTTCCATTTCTGTTGGGGCGAATGACAAAAATGTCCATCACATGAGACTTAAATGCACATTGGTCCACAAAAAAAAAGTCTTTCCATTAAACTCATCCCCCTGTCTTTAGTCTAAAATACTCTCCATAATATAATTCTTATCAATTCCATCAATTATGCTGTAACTTCCTTAATATTACTTATTGACCCCGGATTTAAACAAATATATCACATTAACCCCCAAAATATTTTTTTTTTCAGAAAATAATTTTTTTTCTGAATTTTTTTTTCCTGAATTTTTTTTCCGGCCGGTCAACCACCGTTGACCGCCGGTCTCCGGCATTGATTTTTTTTTCCAAATTTGTTTTTTCTTAAAGAAAAATATTTTAATTAATATTACTTTCTTGGCTACTAAATTACTGTCACAGACAGTAATATTACTGTTTGGAACAGTAATATTATGAATATTATTTTCCCGAACAGTAATATTATTAATATTATTGTCTAAGACAGTTAAATTACTGTTGGAGACAGTAATTTAGCAGCCAAGGCAGTAATATTAATTAAAATAATTTTTTTAATAAAAAAAATTAAAAAAAAGAGAGTCAATTAACAGTTAAATTACTGTCTCCGACAGTTAGATAACTGCTGGAGACAGTAATTTAGCAGCCAAGACAATAATATTAATTAAAATATTTTTTTTAAGAAAAAAAAAAAAAAAAAAAAAAGTTAACGCCGGAGACCGGCGGTCAACGGCGGCGACTGGCGGTCTCCGGTGGTGGCGGGTCAAAATTGAAATTAGGGTTAAAATTGTTAATTGATGAAATTGGGCTAAATTGTGGTGTAAATCATGAAATTGGAGTTGAATTGAGTTTCAATGAATTGCAGGTAATTTTGGTATATATAAAAGGATTTTCCTTATTTGCAAATAAGTTTGAATGAACTGGATTTATTTGATAGACAAAAAAGTTGGATGTCTCTCTTTTAATTAAGTGCCCTTGTCATGGATATGGACTCATTTGCCCTTTCTTTTGGGCCCTTACACCACTAAAACGATTTAAAAGGAAAAGTAATAGAAATGACTAGAAGAGAAACAAAACTATTTCTCCTTTTAACTGTATGCTTTGATAAGAGGAGTGCATTTCTTGAGATTGGATCCCTCTCCATTGAGATGTGTGATTTGTTGGACAAAAGCATTGGAATCTACTTCTTATGCCCCGATTAGATAAAAACTAATATTAAAACTTTGTTAAGTTGTATAATTTAGGTTATTTGCCAGTATGTAGTATTAATTAGTACATGGTTAAATAATTGTTTAATGTTTGTTTAATGTTTCGAAGATCAAGATATTATTGATATTAATTAGTTGTCCCAGTATTATTTAATGTTCACGTGGTGATATAATTAGTTACCGGTATATTGCGTTTTGTATTCTACAAGTACAAATAATGAAATAATATACATTAGCCATACGCACCCTAAAAAAAATAATTTTGGCAAATTTCACTTATACATCCTATATTTTAGGGATTATTTGAGGGAGCAACTCATTTTGGAAATATATAAAATTAACTATCACGTGGATTACACATTTGTTGATACTCTTTCATGTTTTTTTTTTTCTTTTTAAATTTGGCATACCCTCGGCCACATGGGGTATTGAATGTATCCTTAAAAAATCAATTTTAAGACAACATGTTGCTTGCGTTTACTTTCACGATTGCATTATGTTGGTATAATTAATAACAATCTGCGTAAACGAAAATACTTACTTGTTTGTCGAAAAAAGGAATTGTGAAAACCACAAAGAACGATTGAGGCTTGCCAAAGCAATTCCCTTAAGACAATATTTCCGGGCTGTCAACGGTGCACAGTCTCTTCCCGGTAGTCTCCCAAGGTACAACGATCGGTTGTCGAATATTTGCACGAATATTCGACCCACGGCGAACTTGAACAACGAACGGAACTTTGATGAAGAAAAAGAAAAATATGAAGAACTATCTCTCAATTGCCGATTAAATTCAGTACAGAATTGGCCAGATTCTGCCTTTATTTATAGGTTGTAAAGATCCATTCACAGAGGGATGCAATGGTTGGAAGAAGAAGCAGAGAGATGTGTCTGTTCTTTTTACCGAGTTCAAAAAACGTAGGAAAATTAATTGGTTATGGGCCAATTAATTAATTTGGTTTCGGCCAAGTATTTTATTATTTGAATTTTAGTTCAAATAATTTGACTAACTACTAAATGTCCCCAAAAGTAATATTTGTGGACATCTAAACCCAAACTAGTCCTATCACTCGATCACACCGAGCGCACATCTTTTGAACTTTAACCATTTAATCAAGACAATTTTCATTCACTTTACTTCATGATTTTGATCAAGTAAATAAATGAAATTAATCTTTACATAATTAAATTAATATTACTCAATATTAATTATTGGAAATCATGAAAATTCCAACACATTAATCTCGCATGCTCCACGTAAAACGCGCATCTTATCTAAGAAAAATATTGAGGAAAATCTGGAATCAATTCCTATGATCAATCACATTTGCAAATATTTCACGGAGCAAATTTGTTATAATTATCGTGCAGAGGATTTTCTGGCTATGCCATTGTTTTCAAGCTTTCGTGCTGAGAATTTATATGGTGCAGAGGATTTCTGATTTTTCGCCAGTTGTGATCTTAGCAAAAGGCATTTGGTTTTCTTTCGTTCCGTTATTTTTTGTAGTTTTGATTTTTCCTTTTTTTATTTTTGTATTTTGGTTGATATTTATTCACAAATATACGTCGTACTTTGTTACAATTTGTTCGTACAATATTATATTGCTTATTTTATATTTTTTGGTGCATCGTATCGCAACGATTATGCGCAACGTGAGAGGATTTTCTACAACACTACCATGTAATTTACATGTTCAGGTTGTACTTTTGAATTAAAATTATTTTTTTGATTTATTGATGTCTTTATTTGAAGATGTCTGGTATCGTGAAGCCTTTCAAGTTTCAGAGTGTTTTTACTTTTTGGGGTTAAAAAATGCAATTGTCTGAGTTTAGTTATGATAAGTGTTCAGTGGAATGTCTCGGTTATGGACAATCTGGACATGTCGTATACTATAGTTGGGTACATGCTATCATTGATTCGGCATATTGAGATAGTTGTTAAATAGAAAAAGGGTGCCATTGCATATAGAGTTGTTGTGATTCCACTGTGTCCAAGTACGAATGTTTTGAGTATGTTGAGGGGAATTATTGTTTCATCTGTTCAAACTCAACTTTTAAGTTCCAAAAGGGCAAACCTTAGCTTATTACGGGGGTTGGACATGTCTTTTAAGGTAGTGCTAAGAATTTCAGGAGGTCGCCATGTTTATACACTGTGGACATGGGGTTTGAGTTCAGTTATGTGAAGAATGAGCGTATTAGGGTTACTGTGGTTTGCAAGGACAAGATGTCGGAGAACTGTATGTGGAGGATCCATGCTTCGATTGAGCATGTTAACGGTTTCTTTTACATTAGAAAATTTGAGAAACATCACATGTGTAGATGTATTTTGGGACGTCCAGTAAGCAGATGCTGACTTTTGACATTATTGTTGAATTGATTGCTATGTAGCACGGACACGGAAACGGCGATACATGAAAATAGGGAAATGGCATGTCCCATAATGGATATACGAGAATTTGAGGTAAACGTATAAATATTAAAAGTATAGGGGTATATTCATAAATATACTATATGAACATATATAAGTTTTTATTTATATGTAATTTTTTTAATATATTTCCATACAAATATATTAAAAATAAATTTTATTACCAACTATCAATTAGCAATTGATCATTAAATTATATAATTAATTAGGGAAGCAATAAATATATTTGAAAATTTACTATTCAAACATGTTTGTAACTTTTCAGAAATTACAAAATGATCATAAGGTGTCCTTGAGTGTCGGTATAAAAACGTGTCCCAAACACGGATACGTTAATGATATGCCTAATTGGGCCTACCCAATGAGCCTACAATTCCTTTACCTACTGGGCCACGAGCCCAATATTGAAGACCACTACTACCGAGGCCCAATCACCTCAAAATAATGTTTTGGCCCGACAATCTCAACTAATTAAACTTCAGCCCAATCAATGAGGTATAAATAAATGTTTGAACTCATTCCTTAAGGTACATCCTATTATCTGAGTAATACTACAACCTGTATTCTCTGGACTATTTCTACTATCCGCACGTCTGACTTGAGCGTCGGAGGGGTTTCCGCCGGATCAACCCCCGACCTAGTTCATGTGTTCTATGATCGCAGGTATCTCAAGGTCATCAAATTCGTGAGCGAGTGATCCACTCTGCTCTTCCAGCTCATCCTATTTCAACACTCTAAGGTGATCTATCTCTAGCATCATCAGTTAACAAGTTGAAGTATCGGTGGTACATATATCGATTGTAAATGACCTCAGAGCCAAGTCAAATTGGACAGTGAATAATGTTGTTATGGGCACAAAAAATTCACTTCGGTATTAATATTAGTTATTTTGTTTGTTGGATGGCTGCTCGTGCTGCAACAAAACATGCATTTGGTGACCATATATCATCTTATTCTTACTTGTCGTCTCACTTTGAAGAACTTGGATCCAATCTAGAAACAAATGTTGATCTTGATATTGAATAATTAATATTTAGTAAAATAATATGAATGAGATGCAAATCAAATGTTTAGTACTCCAAGTTCAAATCAAACGTCTCTTTCGAACAATATCTTTGTTCCATATACGTGCCTTTAAATTTCAATGTTTGATTCTTATTTTTTATTTATTATAAGCTTACTAATTTTCACAAACAAAGAAAGTAATTATTGAAGGAGATTTAAATGAAAGGATATTTTTTAGTCATATAACATTCATAAAATTCATATATGTCTATTAGGTTTCTTAATATATTTATCAGAACCTTAAACAACATTTAATGAAGTTAGGGACCAGATGATTATGGATCGATAACGGGACGAGTTTTCCTAAACTTGAAACCCGACAGGTAAAAAATATTTAAAACTTAGGCTCGTCCCAACTCGCCTTAACATAAATAGACTCGGCCTAACTCATCCCCGAACATAACTGATCTGATTGCTAGACTCATAGACCCGTTAACATTTGATATTAATTTTTAACTCTTATTATATATATTTTACTTGTTTATTTACGACATATAAATGTCAAAATTCAAATACGATATTATATAAGGTTACATGTTATATAAATTGAATAATACAAATATATCATTAATTTATTTAACTACTATAATAATAAAGTTTAAAAGGCAGATCGCTAGCGATGATCGGCAAACATTAGATATGACATAAAAAAAATTGGATTCAGGAAAATGAAACAGTCAAAAGAGGCATTAAAGAAGAGCGAAAATATGTAAAGTGAAAACTTTTGATTTGCGAAATTCAAAACTTATTTATGTGTGCAGAAATTGTAAACGACAATTAATTCGAAATGGAGAGCATCATTTTTTGAAAATAAGAGAAACTGAAAATTTAGTATGATCTTAAATAAATAATGGCCCATAACTCCCATGTCTTTTTCCAAAATATGTAAATAATAAAGGCAACAAAATAACCCAAAGCTGTAATGTTTATAAACGGTTTATACTATGCTACACTGGTTGAAATACATCAGGTAGATCTTTACCATTCATATATACACAAACACAGACACACATGAATGGTAAAGATCTACCTGATGTATTTCAACCGGTGTATTCAACCGGTGTAGCATAGTATAAAATCAACGGTACAAATCCACTCGGTGTAACCTTCAACGGTTGTAGTATATAAATAACCTTAATAAACTGAGGGAAGAAGCATGGATTAATAATATCTTTCAACTTTGAGACAAAATATATACAATAAATTGTAAATATAGACTTGTCTTCTAATCACTTCCATAATTAAAATTACAAGAAACCCGATTCACCGATCTTGTTTACCGGTGCCGGATGTGCAAGGAAAGTAGGAATCCTTTCTCCGGGCATTAATACTGACACTCCTTGTGGATAAACAGTCACCTGAAACATTTAAAAACATATTAATTAAACAAGGTTGTTTTACGATTTACATTTAAAATTAAATAAAATTCATACAACGAGAAATCAATCTTTGGCGAACAATAAAGTTGTGATTAGCAAACAAATAGTCAAAATACCAAGCAATATATATATATATAGACACACACACACACACACACACACACACACACACACACACATACACCGGGTAAAGATCTACCGTTCATCTACATACACACCAACATGGATATGTGTGTTTTATGTGAATGAATGATTACGATATACCTAGTATATTCCACCGCGTGTAGCATGAAATAAACACATACATGCTACGTAATTAACTTATATGAGGAAAGATTCTACGAATTTGATGTGTCACTTTCAAATATGGCAACATGACAGATAAATATCCCGACGATGCTAAATATATTCTCTGTACTTATAAAAAGGTCGACGTCGGATCGGAATGTCTAACCATGATGAAACAACAAGCCACAAAGAATGACATGTAGTCATATATATATTGAAGATGAAAAAAATTATGCGGTGATTGTGGAGAGGACCCGAACGTAAGAGTAAAAAGAGCAACGATATGATTGTTTTAAGAAAATTAAACAACTAATGACTCTTGGACAGAATCACATGTTAATTATTATGACAAAGAAGGGTCCTACTAAACCACAAACAAAAAGACCATGAGAAATTAAAGCAGATTATAATGTCTCATGCTGGTGTCACAAAGTAAGAATTTAAAATTGTGGTAAAGGCATATACTCATATTTTTATTTAATTTTTTTGAAGAAAAAGACAGATACTAATAAGACTAATGGGAATCAGGCTAATAACGATGAAACAACAAATACAGATGCAACAACTTTCCAGCAAGATTGACAACAATGCTTAATGCATAAATAAATATTACATAATTAAATATGCTCCTACTTTAGATTGCTTAGTTTGAACTCATCAAGACATTTACAAAATGGCACACATACTTCGTTATATGAATTAGCTTTATCATAGGTTACTACATCCAAAGTGCCGTAGCGATTCTATTTTGCAAATATGAATTTCATGAACACGAATGTCGTATCACAAACAAAAAACACACACACACCCATGTTAATGAGTGCGCAGATAGACGACATAATTTAATGAGGTGTATACTTCACCGGGCGTAGCATAGTTTTGACATTTTCCAATTGAAAAACGAAAAAGATAAAAGCTTGTAATTATATAACTTAATTTGCACATTATGGGACAAGAGCACATGAGGTGTCAATACAAGGCTTATTAGATGGCTTTTTATTATATTGAAATAAAGGGGCCCTGATATGTTTGTTATGTATTGTCTAAGACTAGTTTATATTTTGGTTCAACATAGTAGCTTATATAATGGTATAAAGAAAAATATTCCAAATTAAGAATTTTAGGCCTCCGTTTGGTTGACAAGATAAGATTAACCAATATAAGATTAATTAAATAACCTAATGAAACTCAATTGTACTATTAGACATTGGAAAATCCAATAAACAAACATGTCTAGAAAGCAAGATAAACCATAATAATATAATATTTGCGTGTCGACCAGACAAGTTATTGGGTATACCAAACATCAAACAAAATCCTATTATTTAGTTAATAATTTAGTTAATATTAACTAATCTCCCCAACCGAACGAGACCTTAGCATAAAAAAATTGAGAGTAGAATGCAGTAAGTACCCTATTGACTAATTCTTATACCTTACACCAACAAGAACTTGAGAAACACATTTACTTGACAATCTTCAAATAAAAATAATTGTTTAATTCAATAAAGTTGTTCAATACGAATTATATACTTTTTTTTTTCAAAAAAAAATAATGTACCTTTGGGGAAGGCGGGTAGTCTAATTTTGTCACATTTGCCTCGTCGTCGCTGGCCGGGTTGCGGCCGGCGGCGGCAGGAGATCGGGGACGGAGAAACTTCTCAAAAATGGCCATGACAAGAAACATGCAGATAAGAACAGCGGTGGCGACGAAGCCAAACGACACAGCGCTGACGGAGTTGTCGAAGCTCCTCCACTCATCATCCCTGTCAACACCGCCGCCGCTCACCGCCGCCGGAGGCGCCATTCTCGGCGCAGCTACAATACTGATACCAGCAGTAACCACCCTTACCATTGAACCAATAATCCCTATGCATATAAATATCAGAAGAGAAATCACTATATTTTCAACTCAATCAAGCTTTGAAATTTTGATTTTTCACCATGGATTGTGGGTCTTTAATTCAAAAAAAATCAAGGATAAGAAACAGAGATTTGATTTGGTAAATGGGATTGTGGTATTTGCAATGTTGGTCAATGAAAATAATTACGTGCATAAATGCATTGCGATTTTTCCTACAAATTTCGAGACTTAGAATTCTTCTACTAGTACTAATTAATAGAAAAAAAAAAAAAAGGGGGGGGGGGGGGGGGGGTAGGGTTTTAATTTGGCACTTTATATCTAGTTAGTACTCTACACGGAGTTGATGAAAGATTGATTTTCAAGAAGAAGAGAGAGAAAGTGATTTTGAAGTTGGGGATTGAGTTCTTGTTCACTGTCTACAAGACGGGGGGATTTGACTCTTGACAAACCCAAGGTGGTGCTAATTATGTGGCATTTCATTATCAGGGATAAATTGTGGGAGTTGTTAATTCGCTTTATTCTTTTTCTATCTTTACAAAAAAAATTAAAAAAAAAAATTGAAGAGTAAAAGCCTCTTGTGTGTGGTGGTGGAAATTGAAATTAAATTTTCTAGTATTGTGGATTCCGATCCGAAAATAAAAAAATTTCTGAATTTGGAACTATTTTCTTCATTACGTTTTTTTTTTTTTTTGAATTATTTTTTTATCGTTCAAAGTCATTAATTTGTACAACTAATTATCTTTTTTCAAGAACAATTAATGTGAAAATAATGAGATTAGTGAAAAGTTCAAAGATCACATAACATATCCTATGTTAGAGTAATATACTACTACATCCTTCCCAAATTTAGTGACATTTTACCCCAAATCACACATATTAAGAAACCTAATTAATGACCTATTTTTAATAGAAAAATTCCAAATTACCCTTTGCAATGCTATTAAATGAGCTCTTGGTAAAACTCAACAAATGTATATAATTGATACTATCATCCATTAATATCACTCTCCTACAAAAGATTACAATTGAAATTTTCTATTATCCGCTGCAAAACAACACAAGCCAATAAAATGAAAATTTTAATTTCACTTCCCACTAAATTTTTTGGAAACATAAAAAGATTAAAAAAAATCACTTCCCACTAAAAGTTTTGGTGACAAAAAGAGATTAAAAAAATTCACTTCACACCAAAATTGCCAATAAACCTAAGTCTGACTTTAACTATTGAGATTAAAAAAATTCACTTGCCACCAAAATTGTCTATAAAACAAAGTCTGACTTTAACTTTTGAGTATAAAAAAATGAGAGAACCCTTAGTTGAATTAGATTTAAATATAGAGTTATCAGAAGCTGATAGTAACAATGGAAATTGGCAACAAGATTAGGAAGCTAGAATTAATTTACAGCATCTTAATATTGTTGCTCCAGAGTTTGTTGATGAGTATAATCTCAATCTAAATTCTTCAATAACTGAGATATTTCAAGTGGATGATTTTTCACAAGGCCTAAATGATGTTCCATTCGTAGAAACTTTTGAGGAAGTTCGATTGAATACGGGTACTTCTTTTTTATTTACTGCTTATAAAAATTACTTTATGTTCGCAAATTAATTCCTTTTATGTTTCAATATTCTTCTCTTTTTCTTTATATTTTTTCTAGTAGACAAAAACATAAATGATGAAAATGAGGAATTATCACATCCACCAATTGGTCATACGAGGAATTGGAAGAACTTAAGGAATGACAAAAACTTAAGTAATGACAAACGTAGAGCAATCAACAATATGTTACTACCAAAAAGTAACAACGAAAAATTGAAGAGAGGAGTGACAAAGATGGTAGCTTTACAATTTTCAGTTTCCTTACGAACTGTCAACGCATTTGGAAACAGTCAGATAAGGGTAGAAAAAACGGTGTATCTCATAGAAGGGTAAACAATTGCCATCAAAAGAGAATTCAGATTGATTGTGATCAAATACGTGGAATTCCTTTAAACCGAATGTCAATGTTGGAGTCTTTAGCTCGTTCTTTGAACACGGGCAAAAGCACATTGTGTAGGCCTTTTAAGTCGGGATATATACGACGGCGTTCAAACGCTATAAAACCATATTTAAAAGAGGAAAACAAAAAATATCGTTTACAATTCAGCTTGTCAATGCTTGAAGGTGATTATACACAACGTGATCCACTAAAATAGTGAGATGTATAACATTATTCACATCGACGAGAAGTGGTTCAATCTTACAAAGAAATCAGAGCATTACCACTTGTTACCCGATGAAGAAGATCCACATCGCACTTGCAAAATTAAAAACTTCATTGTAAAGGTGATGTTCTTAGTTTCTATTGCTCATACAAGGTCTTATGAACAAGGAAACGAACTTTTTTATGGAAAAATAGGCGCGATTCCTTTTGTTACACAAGAGCCAGCGAGAAGGATGAGCGTAAATAGAGTTGCTGGCACAATTGAGACAAAACCAATAACCTCGGTAAATATAGATATTATAAGGTCGTATTTGATTGACAAAGTCATTGCTACTATCAAGGAAAAATGGCCATGGGAGGATTCAATATATCCAATATTTATTCAACAAGACAATGCAAGATCACATATTGGTCAAAATGATGACGAGTTTCTCCGAGCAACGGTACAAGGTGAATTTGATATTCGCTTGATGTGTCAGCCTCCGAACTCTCCACATTTAAATGTTCTTGATCTCGGTGTTTTGGTGCTATTCAGTAACTAACATATAAAGAAGCGCCTAAAAATATGGATGAGCTTGTAAATGCCGTTGTCCATGCATTCGAAATTTTTTCGACGGCAAATTCTAATCCTATATTTCTAACATTGCAATTGTGTATGATAGAGATGATGCGAGCAAAAGGTTCGAACAAGTACAAGATTCCGCATATCAACAAAGCAATGTTAGAAAGAGAGGCTCGACTTCCCGTTCAAATGAGATGTAATCGCGAGTTAGTACAAGAAGTTCTAAGTTTTTTAGGTTGAACTGTTTTTGGAATTCACTGAACTAGTGAATTAGATTATGGTCACTTAATCAACTGTTATTCAAGAGCCTTATGGATTTCTCTTCTATTTCATTTTTTAGAACAAAAAAACCTTAGGTAGGACGTTTCTTTAAATAAACGTCCTATTCTTCTGATTATTTCCATAAGGCTTTTTTGTTCTAAAAAATAAAAAATAAAAAAGAAATCCATAAGGCTCTTGAATAACAGTTGATTAAGTGACAATAATCTAATTTACTAGTTCAGTGGATTCAAAAAACAATTCAACCAAAAAAACTTAGAACTTCTTGTACTACCTCGTGATTACATCTCATTTGAACGGGAAGTCGACCCTCTCTTTTTTTTGAACAACAAAACATGATATATATATATATATATATATATATATATTATAT
>NW_012194409.1:735385-762564 GCF_000504015.1 Erythranthe guttata
TCAAGGTTAGGAAGTGTAGAAGAAATAAGAACAAAAATTTTATGCGATTTAAACAAATTTAAAACACATAAACACATGCCCGATAATTGAAAACAATTAATTGCGTACCTTTGCACTTCCAGCGAAATTAAAAACAACATACATGCTCAATTACTTAATCAAAATTAAATCAATTAGCATGGTCGCGTTTAAATCAAATAATCATGCTCGGAGTAATTAAACAATTTCATGTAGATACATAAAATCATACAACAAACTTACTAAACGAACATGCATATTTAATTTAAATAAAACCTAATAGAACGACAACGGATTCGTAACTTTACCTCTTGAAGCGTGAGGTAGGTGCACTAAGCAAAGTTAGATTGCCACGGAAACCAATCCGTGCAATCCGGGGCAGCAACGGCGAAATGGTAGCAGCGGCGAAGCGAGCTACGGCGGCGCGTGTGGCTCACGCGCTGTCTTCGGGCGGCGCGTGGGGGCGCGTGCGACGTCGGCTCGTGGGGCTGCTCCTCGATTCTTCGATCTTCCTCCTCTCGGATTTCACCTCGTATACTTCGATCTACTAAAACGTGGCACTAGACACGAAATAGTTAGAATAAACGGAAAGAATAAAAAGGAAAAAGATCTACCACGATTAAACGGCCAAGGGGAGGCCGATTCCGGCGAACTAACGGCGAACGAACGGCGGTGTTGGCCGTGAGGGGGAGAACGGCCGAGAGAGGGAGCGGCTAGGGTTAGGTTTTCAAGTTGTGTTGTGTTCAAGACCTATAAATCAAGTATTTATAGTGTCTTGCATAAAACCTTAACGGGCTTAAGTTGGATCGGGCCCAACAGCTTAAGTTCGTTAGTTCTTTTACTCGCTCGTTTCTCTCAATTCAATGATCGGAAAATTGTAACAATTACATTTTCGAAATCATTATAATGTCCTCGTCATTACGAGTGCCAATTCTCAATTTCCAACTTTTTAAAAGTGGAAACCCTAATTCAGCGCACTTTCTAAATTTGGAAACATCCCGATTTAGAAAGTCGACTAAGATGTTCGCCTATTCTTTTCCTTTTCTTATTCTCATTCATAATTCCAAATTACGAATGCTGGACCCAATCATATTGACTTCCAATCATGCAAAGATAAACCATTTTTACCTTTGACCGTTCATTCAAAGATCTCATGTGCACGAGCAGTGTGACCCTCGATGGTTCAGGTGTAAGCTAGCCGTGGGCCCACAACCCTTTGTAGTCAAAACTCGTCCCTTAGAGTTACGATTAAGATGAAGCTCGTTTAACCTTAATCACCCAACGAATCAAGATTGGCGTCTAGCAACTACGCGTCATGATTCCCTAGATACAAATGAAGTGCCTGCAAGAACCTTTTGATATAGTTAGCGTACAGTACGATCCCTTCGATTCATATGCCCCGATTGAACTAGATGCATCGGTTTATCGAGACCTCCTTAGTAGTTCAATGACTGTGCGATCGTTCTAAGTGTTGTAATCGTTACGTGCATGACTTAGAGAATCGAATTCTCTAATCATCACTTAGTCAGCTCTGGCCAGAGACTTAGAGAGATTACAAACTATAAGAACACACAGGATATCCAAGACTATTCTAGCGATCGAATCCCCGACTACAATGCACAGACCTCCCACTAGATTTCAGACTGCACGAACACTGGCCTTTGGGGTGGTCCTCGGTGGAACTCAGGGACAGGTCACGATACAGCTGGTCCTCTAGTGAAGTCACGGTGATGTCTAGGTCATAAGGACTAATGGTGTACAACTATACCACAGATATCTCTCCTCGATTATTGGGAACCACTTAGAAATTTCAAGGGTGAGGGAGTTCAGTGAACTCGTCAACTTACGAGCACACACTTATGCATGCCGATATCACAATACCGTTTACTGATGAGATGCAGTACACATACACTAAGTGCTAGTCTCTTAATGGGAAAGGCCGATATCCTCATTGGTGTCGTAACCGTTCGACTAGGAACACGTTTAACAGTTATAATACTTAAGTAAATATCTCATGATCCTAACGATCAATTACTAGTACTTGTAATAACTGTAAGGACTATATCTATGCTTGTGACAAAGGGACAAAGATATAGAATGCCAATGTGTTTTATCATTAATACGAAAAAGGTTTGTTTATTACCATAATAAATATGAAAGACCACAGCCACATGTTGGCTTGTTGGTCACCTACTCTAACAATCTCCCACTTGACCTAAAGCCAACTACCCATGAATCGCAATCCCATCGACTCTCGATGTTTCTCGTGGACCGATCTCGGTAAAGGCTTCGTGAAGGGGTCTGCAACGTTCTCTTTCGAGATAACTCGTTCTACTTCAACTTCACCTCTATCAATGATCTCTCGATCACATGATACTTCCTCAGAATATGCTTCGACTTCTGATGAGATCTCGGCTCCTTAGCTTGCGCCACGGCTCCGGTGTTACCACAGTACAACGGTACTGGATCATAAGCATTAGGAATGACACCCAACTCTTGGATGAACTTCCTTATCCATGTCCCTTCTTTTGCAGCTTCGGACGCTGCAATGTATTCCGCTTCGGTAGTGGAATCAGCCGTCGTGCTTTGCTTGGAACTCTTCCAACACACGGCACCACTATTAAGCGTGAATATAAATCCCGAATTCGACTTTGAGTCGTCCACATTCGATTGAAAACTAGAGTCAGTGAATCCCTCTAATTTCAACTCAGCACCCTCATAGACCAAAAATATATCCTTAGTCCTTCGCAAGTACTTGATGATATCTTTCACGGCCTTGTAGTGAGCTGGACCGGGGTTAGACTGATATCAGCTTGTGACACTCACAGCATACGCAATATCGGGTCACGTACACAGCATGCCATACATTATGCTTCCTATGGCAGAAGCATAAGGCGTCCTTTTCATCTCCTCGATTTCACTAGGTGTTTGAGGACACATAGATTTCGAGAGACGAACCCCATGGGACATTGACAAGAATCCCTTCTTCGATTCTTCCATGCTAAACCGTTTCATAACGGTGTCTATGTACAGGCTTTGGGATAAGCCAAGCATCTTTCTTGCTCTATCTCTATAGATGCGTATTCCTAATACATAAGATGCTTCTCCCAAATCCTTCAATGAGAAATGTGTGGAAAACCATGCTTTCGTTTGTTGCAACATTCCTACGTCATTCCCAATGAGTAGAATGTCATCAACGTAAAGCACTAAAAATATCACTGCCCTCCCACTAACCTTCTTGTATACACAAGGTTCCTCCGGATTCTTCTCAAAATCAAACTCTTTGATAGTTGAGTCGAACCTAATGTTCCAACTACGGGATGCTTGTTTCAATCCATAAACGGATCGCTGGAGCTTGCAAACCTTTTTCTCACTTCCAGAAGCTATGCAGCCTTCCGACTGCGCCATGTAAATTTCTTCCTCAATGTCTCCATTAAGGAAGGCGGTCTTCACATCCATTTGCCATATCTTGTAGTCGTACCACGCAACTAGGGCCAGCAAAATCCTAATGGACTTCAGCATCGCGACTGGCGAAAAAGTTTCCTCATAGTCAACACCTTGCCTTTGAGTATATCCTTGCGCTACCAATCTAGCTTTATAGGTCGATACCTTTCCATCCACTCCAATTTTCTTCTTATAGATCCACTTGCAGCCTATGGGAACAATTCCCTTAGATCCACTCCAATTTTCTTCTTATAGATCCACTTGCAGTCCATTTCGGATTTCATGGCAGTTAGCCAATGTCCCATGTCCGCATCCGATACGGCCTCATTGTATGTTCTTGGATCTTGTCCAAGATCAACATGATCTTCATCATTTTCGAGGAGGAATAACCTATCCGGCTTGGATCTTGTCCAAGATCAACATGATCTTCATCATTTTCGAGGAGGAATAACCTATCCGGCATTTTCCGAACTCTTTCGGATCTACGTACCATAGGTTCAGGAGGTATATTAGTGGATTGTTGTATTGGTTCGATTACTTGTTCTTTCGCTTGAACTTCACTTTGCGGTTATTGAACTACTTCAAGTTCTATCATATTGCCTTTTCTATCGGATAGAAACTCCCTTTCCAAAAATGTGGCATTTCTTGAAACAAACGTCTTTGCTTCCTTGACATAATAGAATTCGTATCCCATTGAGTCTTCGGGATATCCCACAAAATAGCACAAGTCGGATTTACTATCCAACTTGTCTCCCACTAATCGCTTCACATAAGCGGGACAACCCCATATCCTAATATGTTTGTAGTTGGGTTTCCGGGAATGCCAAAGTTCATAAGGTGTAGATTTAACTGCTTTGGTGTTAACTCTATTCAGCAAATGCGCGGCAGTGCGAAGTGCATGACCCCACAAGTATGCCGGTAAGTTCGTGAACCCCATCATTGATCGAACAATATCTAATAAAGTTCTATTCCGACGTTCAGAAACTCCATTGAGTTGAGGAGTTCCAGGTGGAGTCCATTGAGATTGTATTCCATTCTCTTTTACATAGTCAATGAACTCGATGCTCAAGTATTCTCCACCACAATCGGATCGCAGCTTCTTAATACTTCGTCCGAGTTGCTACTCTACTTCGTGTCTAAAATCTTTGAACTTTTCAAATGTTTCGAAGTTGTACTTCATTAAGTACACATACCCATACCTAGAATAATCGTCGGTAAAGGTAGCGAAGTAGTTGTATCCACCCTTCGCACTAACACTTAGTGGACCACATACGTCTGTATGGATCAAATCCAAAAGACCCTCGGCTCGTTCCATTTTCCCTTTGGGGTGACTTGGTCATTTTCCCTTTTAAGGCAAGATTCACAAGTTTGTAGTGATTTCACGTCCTCCAAAGAGAACAATCATTCACTAACAAAATCGTTCATCCTTCTTAAAGCGACAGAGGTCGAGAGCAAGTTTACCGAAGTTTAGAGCTCAACACGTTCGGTGTAATGGTAATAAAGTAGCCCACGAAATAGCGACTTTGTCAAGGAAACTTCGGTAAAAAAAAAAAAATCAAGGAATCTCTAAAATTTGTTCATGAATTACCTTATGTGCTTTTGGATATTGTATCATAATGAAAAGCTCTAATTTTTTTTTTTTTTTTTAAAGTAGCCGATGAAATATGTCAAATTTCAAAAAAAAAAAAATCAAGGAATCTGAACAGGGGTATAATCACCTTGATATTTAGTTTTATATAATTCTGTAGCTGATGGTTGTCCCAAATTATCACATTTTATAAATACCATCAACATAGCAATTGTTTCTAAGCTACACATATTCTCAATGGAGGCCTAAAAATTAGTAAACATTGAAGATAAAATTATGGTTACACCCACACCCCTGAGGTATGCTTAAATAATTTTAAGGTCCATGTGGTATTGATAATTACACTCACCCCCTGAAACGTAGTTAGAAGCTCTAACGGGATAATGCATTGGATACATTATTCCGATAGGGTTCTAATGGACTATTACTTTTAGCTAGTGGTGGAGATAACATAGAGTTATGGGGAGTTATGGGGTGACATGGCTCCCCCAATATTTCTTAAATCACCCATAACTCTTTGTTGTCTCCACCACTTTCTGAAACCAATAGTCCGTTAGAACTCTATCGTAATAAAGTATCCAATGCATTATACCATTAGAGTTTATAACTACGTTTCAAGGGGGTGAGTGTAATTATCGATACCACAGGGAGCTTAAAGTTATTTAAGTATACCTCAGGGGTGTGGGTGTAATTTACCCTTTTTTTTTCTTTTAATAAATACCCTGAATATAGCAACTGCCACCGTCTTTTAATTCTCATGCGTCCAAAAGCCAGCAACATGGTCGGTTCTTTCCTCGACTTTCACTCTTGAGCTCGCATTCCATACGACCTTCAATCCCCCGTTGCATCTATTTCACTCACCAACTGTTGATTTATCAGGTAATTTCAAAATCCCCCAAATTGGAAAACCCTAATCTTTAAATAGTTTGATTCATTGCTTTGCAGTTCTAAATCAAATATTCTCATTACGACATTGAGCGAAAGAAATGCATGAAAAATGATACATCTTCTGATTGAGTGTATTTTTCATAGCTACTATAATGTTTGGTGTGAAATCGCATATTATTTTTCGATGAATAATTCAACTTGTACAAATTCGTAAATAATTTTATATGTATAATAAACTTGTACCAAGTGGAAAATGATGGACCAGCGAGTTGATGAAGGGTGTTGATTAATTTATAGATTTTGCACTATTGCAAGATAGTTTTATATCCATGGCAAGATATAGTACAATGCCCGAGTTGAAGGTGAAATTTTTACGTACAATTTGACGAAAGGACTCACCTATATATAGGTTTTGTTTTGTCCCGAACGATTGTTTTTCGCCGCTGTCATATATTAACGTAGAAATTGAATCAATACGGTGAATGTTTTTTGTCTACCGAATATTGTTACTTACCGAGCTTTTGGTCTCTAGAGTTATATAACACATGTCTTGTAGTGCGTTTTTTCTAATATGCGAAGCGTATACAATTTCATTTATATGAATGAGAGCAAATAGATAATAGTAAACGAACGTTGAATCAATATCGAAGATAGCCGAAACAGAACTAAAGAAGAAGAAAATAACATTTATACATGTTGCTACATTTAACATGTATAAGAAACTAGATTTAATAATGGTTTACTTTCGTAGTTTTCCATGACATCCGATCCGTCTCGAATTTTCGTTTTCCTATCTTTTCCTTCTCATTTGAGTTATTATATGTAAGTCGATTACTCTGTTTTATTAATCTCTTTGATTTTTGTTGCCATGAATGCAAGTATAAGATTTCTAATCTCCATATATATATTTGGCCCCTCAGCTTCCTATAACTTGCATTTAAGATTTTTCCATTGCAAATTATATTGCACCAACTATTGCATTGCACAAATTATCACCAACTAGTGCAATGCTATAGATTAATATGCAATAAAATTCTTCAATAAAAAAATCCCACCTGCGATAATTTGATAAATGATCAAGATTCTTGTTTCAGGACACAGCAATGCCCACAAAGCGACTTTTCTCCTTCTTCCTCAATCGGCTCAAAGCTACGCCATCCGTTTCTGTCAGCCGACGTATCGAAAACGTGAACCGCCGACCTCTGCTGTGCATCTTCGCCAGACAACCTGTACGCCGTAAGAAAGTACAACCGGTTCCCAATGGGAGTCATTGTCAGGTACAATCTCTGCGTTGGTGATAGGAAGTCGAAGTGGGAGCCACGAACCACGTTCCATATTTTCTCGTTCTCATCGTACCACTCAATATGCCCTTTCCAAGGCTTGAGGCAGTCCCCCGAGCTAAAAAGATTCCCATTGACCGCCACAATTTGGTTGGGGGGGACATCCAGCTCCCACATACGGGCCACAAATGCCCACCCGTCGTTTTCCGGGTCGTAAACTTCGGCTGAACTCCGTGTCATCACAAACGGGCCCCCGTCCACAAACCCGCCGACAATGTGGATTTTCCCTTGCCAAGCGACGCCGACGCATTTGTATCTCATGGTACTCATGTTGGCCAAACGTCTCCATTGGTCCAAAGTGATATCATATACCTCGGCAGAGGAGATTCCCTTTGCACTACCCAATGTGCTTTGTCCACCGGCCACAAAGATTTTGCCGTTACTTACTATGCATGCGAAGTTAAATCTCGGTTCCGCCATCGGCGAGCATGTCTCCCATTGGTCCGTTCGGACGTTGTATCTGTGCACGCATGAGACAACCTTGGGCCCTATTTCAGCATCGGAAACATCATCGTTTTCCGTCGGTCGGCGGCAGAGGCGGCCGCCGATTATGTAAATGTGGTGGCCCACGGAGATCATTGCAAAGTCTTTCAAGACGAGGTTTTCGCCATAACTTGGGATTGAAGTGGTTCGATGCCATGAGTTAGTGGATATAGAGTAACAATCTATGAAGGTGGAGGTGTTTTGATCATGTGTGGCATTCTTGAAGCAAAACGGGGCGTAAATACGATAATCATTGTCGTTGGAGAATCGAGAGAGTCTAGAAAGGGATCCCATATTTGTCGAAATCGGGGGAAATGATTAGAGTTGGGATAAGTGGCTTATATAGTGTGTAGGAGACGGTAAGAACTAAGGTTGTGAGGAAATGGTGGTTTTGTATGTATTGAACAAGTTGAGAATTTAGTTTGAGGTTACTAAGGATTGTGTAGTTAAATCCTATGATTTTTCTTGTTCATGATGTTGGGTTTGTTTTATATCGGTTTTTTTTTTCTTTTTTCTTTTTTATTAATGGTTTCTTTGGTAGAATGGACAATTGTTGGCAAAAACTAAGAATATTACCTCGAGGATTGTATTATATATATGTACGTTTTGGGTGGGAGATTTTTCCTAAGCATGCCTTGAGTTAGGGTTGTTTTGAACCGAAATAAAAATAGTAAGGGTAAATTACGGCCATTCCTTTTACAAAAAAAAAACTCATCATATTTGGATAACTGTAACCACTCTCATAATACATATTTGTTATATGTCGACATGTTAAACGCACGAGTATATTGTGTTCCTGAGGCATGTCTCATTGAAAATTTAGTCACAATGTTTATATTTATGGAACTCAACAAATACAAATTATGAGTGAAAATGTAGGTCATAGAAAATATAGAAATGTAGCTTTTGAATTTATACTAATTCTTATGAATTTTAAAATATAAGTTGCGACAAAAGATTTAAGTTCGGTCAGTCAAGGTAAGGTCATTTTGAGCGAAAAGTGATTGATCATCCTAGATCATCTAAGGTGTCAGTGCATTCATCTTGTGCCACTTAGTTAGATGAAATGACTCGACGAGTTGGGGATTATAATCAGGGCCGTACCCATGCATATGGCTTGGGTGGTCCCCGTCCCCCCAAGAATTTTTTTTTAAGCAGTATTTTTTTTTTGTTATTTATGTATTAGTTAATGCACTTTCGGCCCTCAAACTTTTAGTTCTGTACACTTTAGTTCCCAAAAATAAAATAAAACTCTTCTCTTAAATTACCCATATATTTCAGTCCAAAAAAAACCCTCCTGAGTCCGCCCGTGATTATAATGGACGTCTCCATCAAAGCAAGATGAGAAAATAACATCCGAGCATAAAAGAGAGAAAATAATAATTTGGTTTTACTTCGGGTGGCCATAAATAATTTGCCAGAATATTAAATATTTATTTTGTGTGGAGTATTTCACTTCATTTAGGCAAAGACTGCAACTTTTTTTTTTTTTTTTAGTAAAAAAAATACCAAAAGATGCCGATTAAACATATTACAAATTGCAATAATACATCACCGATCATGCTAACTTTTTTGACACATGATATTCATCATTTTTATTTATATATTTTGGACGTACATAACATAAATATTATCTCCGGGGGAGCTACATTATTATTAAATTCTTAAAAAGGAAGTGAGAATTTTATTTTTATTCACGGTATTAAGATACATTAATAGCTCATAATTGTTGACAACATTGTTTCTTGCACCATCGGCAGCTTTGATAGTAATCTTATAATCAATTTTACCAAAGCCACGTCTGCTTTGTGCTTGCACCACACCTTTGTTTCTGTAATCTGTGTGCCTCAAACTATTTTGTGTGCGCACAGCATATCTCACTAACTCAACCACACTCCGACTATTTGTTGCCATTGGCTCCCAATCCCAAACCTCATTTGCCCGGACTTGATAACTTATGTTGCATACATAAAATGAAAGGACTGTTATTACAAGAATCCATTCAGATTTTAATAACCCCATTTGTTTTTTTTTTTTTTTTGTTGTCAATTTTGTGTGTGCGTGTGTATATACACCTTATATATATACATAGAGAGAGAGAGAGGGGGAGGGGCGTATTTGACTTTATGAATTTCATGTTTTGCTTTTTCCGATTTGAGATAAGCATAAGAATTAAGAGGTGATCAAAAGGTAAGTATTGTGATATATTAAGATGAAGTAAAACTTATCTCTTTTATCCTTCAAAAAATGTAGGGTAATATTCATTTTATACCATCGTTCTCCGATGTATAGAAAACATAAAATTTTTTAAATGCCCCAAGGACATCGTTTACCTCCATTGTAAATTTATTTACTACAAGTCTATATCGTAGTGAAAAGAAATACTCTTTTGCAACAAATAAAATTGTTGTCTTTCATGAAATTCGTTGCGAAATATATATGATACTATTGACAACAATATTTTTCGTTGCCTATGAGATTCAAAGGCAACAAAAATATCTTGTTACAAAAACGATTAGCCACAAATAATATATATATATATATATATCGTTGCTAAAATATAACTATTGGTGACGAAATTAATTTCGTCGATAAAGAAATCTATTAGAGTATATTATATTATTAGATATTATAGAATATTAGGATTCTATTATGATTCGGTTACCTAGATTAGTTAGGATTTAGTTACCTAGTCAAACTCTATTACCTTGCATTATTTCTCTATATATATTCCATGTAATCAACCCATAAGCAACTAAATAAATATATATATTTCATGTAATCAGTCTTCACGTTCGTCACGTTTCGACTGCGGGGGCGTATTAGAGTATTATTATTATATTAGATATTATAGAATATTAGGATTCTATTAAAATCGTTGCCTATTTTGCATTTTCTTGTAGTGAACCCCTAAAATCAAACAATAAAATTGACAAAAAAAACCTAATTTGAACGCTCGCTAAAATCGTTAACAATCCACAAAAAATGCAACTAAATAAATTAAGGATTATATCAGACATAAAGCAGGGTAGATGAGTCATTGCACACTCAAATTAAACACCATTAAAAGTTTACTCATTGACCGTCAGAAACAGGAGGGCTTTTGATGGTTTCTATAAATCAGGAAGATAACTAATAGCTTTCGTATAGTACACCGGTGAAATGAATTTTACCCTTAATTTTATTTGTGCTACATAAACATTTATTGTTGTGTTCGTATACTAAGAGTATCTCCAACGATGACAAATTTCTAGTTCATGGTTAACTAAATTTTGAAATTTTAGCTATCCATCTAAAAAATAAAGAGAGCTAAAATTTAAAGGATGTCCTTAGGGCATCTCCAATGGAGTATCTAAATTCCATTTGGCTGCCTAATATAGAAATTGTGCAACAAAATCCAACACCAACAAGAAATTTAGAGGGGCTCTAAATTTTTAGATTTTTGCAAAATATGCAAACTTGTTCCTAAATATAGGCATTATTTTGGAGACTCTGATTTAATTAGGCCCTTCAAACAACACCAAATTTCTTGAACTTAAATTCTGAACTTATTTTGTTTAAATAAAAAATAAAATTTGAATGATTTGCAAATACGACCTTTGGTTTTCAACGGTAAGAAAAAATAAAGCAAAAGGCATAAATACATCTAATTGTTCTTCATCTTCTTCCTCACTTCTAAATCTTCAGATTGCGAGTTTTTTTTTCTCTTCAATACTTGTAGAAATTGGGAACTTGGTTGAGTTTATGGCTCAGTGAATGAAGAAATTAGAAATAGAGGGGTTGTGTTTTACTTCAATTCTTGAAGAAATTAGCAGCACAATTTTTTTTTTATTCTCTCAGTTACTCGCTCGGTTGTAAAAACAGAGAGTAAATTGGGAGAATGAGAGGCGTTAGGCTTAGAAAAAAAAAAAACATGTGGAGGTGAAAGGGCTGTCACAATGAGTGGGGTTTTACAAATCTTATAATTATTAAATACTTAATTAGTCTTTTTTCTTTTTTTTTTTTCTTGAGTAATTAGTTTATTTTGTTTTTTGGTTTAATAAATTTAATTCGTTTATATTTAGTTTAATTATTTACTATTTAATTTTTTTTTAACAGTAATGGAAGATCTTGAAGGAAGTTCAAGGGGCTATAAGTTTTCTTCTGAAGAGGATGCATCTTTATGCCGAACTTATATAGCGATTAGTAAATATCCACTTATTGGAAAAAATCAACCAACAACTACAATGTGGAAGCGAATACAAGAAAAAATTCACAAGTTGATGTCTGATGGAGGTGAAAAGAGAACATCAAAAAGTCTGAAATCCCACTGGACGAAAATCAATCAAAGTTGTACAAGATTTGATGAATGTGTTGCTCAAATAAGTTTGAGGCCAAGAAGCGGAGCAAGTGCCATTGACAATGTGAGTGTTATTTATGTCGTGTTTTTTTTATTTCTTATTTAATAGGGGCTATATGCCAAACACCCTTCATTAGGATTTTAATTCTTGATAAATCCTTTATTTATAAATGATATTTGAGATAAATTCAATGGGCCTGAAAAATCATATATGCCCCACTAATTATTAACTAATATAATTATTTAGTTTAAAAAAAATTATACCTATAATCTACACCCAAATCTTCTCCAAAAATTATTCCCCTCATCACGCCAATTCCTTTTTTTTCCTTTTCTTTTTTATTTTTTTTAATGGTTTTCTTTATTTTGATTTAAAAGAAAATTTTGTAATTATTATAATTTTTTTAAATTATTTTTTCTTATTTATATATTTTTCATGTTTTTATTTTAATTTAAAAAAATGATTTTATTTTTATTTTCATTTTTCATGGTTTTTCTATTTTCTTAATTTCATTTTTTTTTCAAAAATAGTGTTTTTTATTTTCTTTCCAGTTTTTTTAAATAAAAACCCTCTATATAAACATGAAAATCACTCTGTATAAACACATATATAAACATGAAAACCACTCTATATAACAACTATATAATATGAAAGCCACTCTGTATAACAACTATGTAACTTGAAAACCACTCTGTATAACAATATGTCAACATAAAAACCACTCTGTATGAAAAAGATATCATAATTGCACATGTCGGCAAGTGGATCGAACATCCCATCACATCTCCTGCGGATTGAGTCCTGCAAGGCAAATCAGTTATACAATTCTCATTAGGTGTTTTACAATTAAGTGGTGTTAGTTATAACTAAAAACCTAAAAAAATAGTTACCATTATTGCATTAATCAAAACCACATTATTCAAAAACACATACATTTTTTTTTATTTTGTAAATAACACCCTGAAACCACAAACACTTAGAAACCACACATTGTTTGCAGCATTGTATTAGAAAAACACGAAAACCACTCTGTATTTTGTTGAGACGAACTTCCTGCTCAATTATCTATATTTTGTTGAGACGACAACCACTCTGTATTTTGCGAAAACTACTGTATTTTGTTGCGTAAATGCACAATTATACCCCTAACTTCAAAGTAACTTTGAAATCCGACATTGTGTGAAAACTACTCTGCATTTTGAAAGGTTCGATCGGCTATATGCTAACAACCACATAACAATTGGGGGGGGGGGGGGGGGGGGGGGGGGGGGGAACAGGTGCATTCATATGAACATAATTTCGAACACATATAATAAACTTATGAGAATTTATGAGAATTAGGCTTACCCATTCCACCGAAACGAAAATCCCAAAATCAATGAGTGAGAATCATTGAATTAATTAAAAATCGGGTTAAATTAACTTACAAGTCTAGTAAAATCAAATGAAAAATAACAATTTAAAATTTTGATATAAAATTTACTATTCCCCATATTTTTGCTTCTGCACACTCTGTTGTTGCAAAGCTTTGTCGTCGGCCGCCGCAGGCATTTCGACAACCAATACTTCTCCTTAGGTGGGCTGGTACCCAAAATTCTAGCCTGGAAAATTTGTTTCATCGTCAATATTGGACCATCGCAATGGAAAAAAAGTTATTTAAATTCAACTCTTCCCTGTGTGAAACGGTTCCACTATAAAGAACGAGATTTGTGGAGTGAGATTTACATTCCATGAGAACGTGCAAATAAATATGGAAAATATACGTCTGACTAACATAAGGGTAAAATAGTGATACCGTATTAATTATGTTAATTAAAAAACAAAATGGATTTATCTTTAAAATGGTAAATAATTATGGGCCCATCCTAATTGAACAAGTCTAACGAGCGGCTTTTGCCAAATAACCCCTATTTAATATTTTATATAGTAAATGTTTGTTATTTTTGTTATTCACGGTTGGATGACGCAAGACTATTATACCTTAGTAGTGAGCGCAAAAAAAATAACTTGGATCATTGCTGGACAATTTTATAAGATGGCAAAAAATGAAGGGCTATCATCGGAGTTCAATTCTCCCAAAGTGCAAATATCACTTTCAAGCCCGAACCTATTTTCTAGTCTGAGTGAATATGGAGGGGATTCGGTGCCGGAGACCCAAAATTTACCTGAATCATCAAACACCAACGTAAGGCCGATGGGGCACAAAAAAGCTAAAAAACAAAAAGGTAAGGGCACTGTAAATGATACCACGGGACAAGCTGATTCAATGGTAAAAGTAATGAGGGATTGCCAAGAAAAAAATGAGATTAAAACAGATTTCAAATTTATGATGACGAGTAGGTCCTCAATTGAAACTCCGGAGAGGAAAGCATAATTGATTGAACAACAAAATGCCTCCATTTGATTAAGTATCTTGATGTTATTTTGATGGTTTATTTTTCTAATTATCGTTGATTATCTTAAATGTCGTTATTTTAATTGTTAATTTGAATTTCTAGTAATGTCTAATAAGTTATTAATATTTATGTTAATTTTTTTTATATAATTTCAAATATTGAGTTTATAGACAATCAATTAAAAGGACGATTAATATGGTTGACCCAAATATCCCATAAAATACAAGGAACAAAACAAAAAAAAAAGACAATGAATAACCATCTTACAACGTGATTACAATGATAGAAATTAAAACATTCAAATTTTCATCTCGATACTCTTTCCAGACATGCTCGACGAGATCATTTCGGAGCATAAATAGCGAGTTGTATCTGTAAGTCCGGCACGGTTGCTTAAATATTCTGCAATCATTGTCGGGTCTCGATCAACAGGTTGCTGCTCCACGTGCTCGACAAAATCGTCACCTTCTTGATTGCCGTTGTCTTCCACGGTCATATTATTAAGAATTATACAACATTTCATAACTTCATCAATTTGTGCATTGTGCCATAGGTCCTGTAATAAACTTAAATCGAGATTGAAGAATTCCAAAAGTTCTTTCAACATCCTTTCGATACGCCTCTTGCAACCTCGTAAATAATTGTTTATCGCGTCCTTGTGGATCGGGAATTGCTTGAACAATAGTTGACCAACGTGGATATACACCATCTGCTAGATAATATCCTTGCTTGTTTACTCTACCATTTATAGTAAATCAAATATTTGTGGCTAGACCTTCGACAATATCATTGAAAATAGGTGAGCTATAAAGTACATTAAGATCATTACACGTACCTGGTGGACCAAAGTATGAAGGTCAAATCCATGTATCATATGATGCTACGGCTTCAAGTATTATTGTAGGTTTGCCATGGCGCCTAGAATATGTACCAGCCCAAGCGGTGGGACAATTTTTCCATTCCCAATGCATACAATCCACACTTCCTAGCATTCCAGGAAATCTCCGTTGCTCTGCTTTTCTATGTAGTCTAACCATGTCTGCATTGTTAGGTCGTCGAAGATACTCCTCTCCATACACTGCATTGACAACACGACAAAAATGCTTCAAAGCATCTGAAGATGTGGTCACTATTATTTTTAGATACCCGTTAGTTGCATCTGCAGGATATATATAAGCGAGTATACGAAGTGCAGCTGTCATCTTGACATGGGGTGAGAAACCTTACTTTCCGGAGGCATCCGGCTTTAGCCTAAAGTAATCGTCAAAATGCACGATATCATTCATAATTCGTAAATATAGTTCACGCATCATACGATTTCTAGTTCAGAAATATTCAGGAGGATATAAAGGACGATCTACAAAGTAATCATTCATAAGTCCCTCATGCGCAGCTCTTCGATCCCTTCTTATGAAATTCTGGCGTGATGATGTTCCTCCGTGTTGTGTTTTGCACTTTCCCAGTGAAGCCAACATGAGTGATTGGTATTCCACATATAATGTTGTCATCATCGTGTGGCCTTGGTTGTCGTCGGATGAGGAATTATCTCTTCCTTGTTGTGCCATTTTCTTTTTATAAATATGTAGCTGGATTGTATATAGAATGTGAGGTGACTGTGTATACAATGTGTAGTGATTGTGTAAGGGGTGAATAGTAACATTATATAAGAAAATGAATAGATAATAGATAAGAATTGGATGGCCAAGATTGAACATGAAAATTCAATCTAATGGATTATAGTTGGATAAGATAATGAAAATTTGAATAAGATCATCAAAATGTGGATAAGATGATTAGATAAAAATTTAATGGAACAGATCAATTGAAATTATATCCAATGGTTGTAGTTCAATATTTCAGATATTTTCAGAATTTTTCATGGAGGAGATGTGAATAAGATGATTAGATAATAATTTAATGGACGCGATCGATTGAAATCATATCCAACAGTTCTAGTTCAATATTTCATATCTTTTTTTTTTTTGAGAAATTTTCATTTGTTGGATCAAAATGTGTATTAAAATTAATTAAGATTGTTCAAATAAAATTTAATTGTCTACAATCTCGTATATGAATATAATTTGAGCCATAAACAAATTACTACATAAAATAATTCGTAACATGATTTAGAGACTCAAAATTATAGAGCCCTCCCATTGTGGATATTTTTTTTAGACTGTAAAATTTTACTGAGTCTCCATTTAGATCTCCATAACAGAATTTGAAGACCCGATTTGAAGACTCTATTGGAGATATCCTTAGGGCGTGCTTAATGTAGTAAGCAAAATAAATCTCCGAACTTTATTTTAGAGATATGTTTGGAGACTCAAGGTCTTCAAGAAAAAGTCATTTTTGGTGAGTGGTTCTTAAGAAGAGTAATTTCAATATTAACTTGCGAACTTTTAATATTATGATATAATTATATCTTACTTTGTTATGTATGAGATTTTTTATTGTTGTTTTTAAGGGTTTTTCTACGGTGAGACCACCTGTGTTCTAAACTTTTATGAGATATGCATTAATCACCATTAATTTTCTAAGATTAAATCTGGACCCTAGAAAAATAACATGGCATATGTTCTAAAAAATTAAGTACTTTACCAAATTATCCTTCGATTATTTTTTTTATTAAATTAATATAAAATTGATTAACATTGAATTGTCTATTTTACCCCCGATTATATTTTAATTAAATAATTAATTTAAATTCATTGTGACCGAGTTTTATTTGATAAATAATCGAAAAGGCATATGTTCTAAAAAATGAAGTACTTTACCAAATTATCCTTCGATTATTTTTTGTATTAAATTAATATAAAATTGATTAACATTGAATTGTAATCTACCCCTATTATATTTTAATTAAATAATTAATTTAAATTCATTGTGACCGAGTTTTATTTGATAAATAATCGAAAAAAATGCATTCATTAGGGATAGAACCTGGGACATCTTAACACATTCATCACCATCCAAGCACATTAACTTATTATGATATATTTAACCATAATTGTATAAATACTGTTAATTAAAATATTAATTGCAACATTCATTATTATACGATATTAAATAAATTATTAACAAATTTAATATAATAAAGTTTGAAAAATATAAAGAATTGCAGTTCAATACGCCAAACATCTATCATTAATTATATAATATTAGAATTATTAATAAACTCCACCATTTAAAAATGTAAAGAATGCTCAATTAAATATAAAAAAAATGCATAACTTAATTCAAACTCACTTATGTTATTAAATCGATAGTGTGACAAATCCAAATAAAAAATAAAACAATATGTTTATTTAGAAGAAGAAAAATTTATAACTCATTCCAATTAGTAGTTTTCTCAATTTAAAATAAAATTATATACTACAAATACTATATTGTGAATTTTCTTTTAATATTTAATTTAATCAAATAGTAAAATTTGAATCGATTAAGTTCAAATCCTTTCAATTAGTAAACATTATTCAAATATTTGAATCGGTTGCTTAACTATTGACATAACGTGTTACATAATTGATTTAACTATTTATAAGTAATGTCTAATATCTTTTTAATTTAATTTTATCATAAAAAATAATAAATTTTATTCCTAACACATGTCAGAACCTAATCGTAAATCGTAATATTTTATCAAAGCGTAATATTTGAACCAATTAAGCTCAAGTCCTTTCAATTTGTAAACATTATTTAAATATTTGAATCGATTAATTAGCACGCTCAACTATTGACAAGAACGTCTTAATCAAATTAACTATTATTAATTAAAATGTAATACATTTTTAATTCAATTTTATCATAAAAAAATAATTCCTAAACTACGTAAGAATCAAATCATAAGATTAATTAAAGCGTATGATTTGAATCAATTAAGCGCAAATCCTTTTAATTTGTAAATATTATTCAAAAATTTGAATCGATTAAGTTCAACCACTGACAAGAACGTATTAATCGAGTTAACTATTTATAATTAAAGTCTACTATCCTTTTAATTCAATTTTAACAAAAAAAATAATAATTTAATTCGTAAAATCGTAAGAATCAAATTGTAAGTCGTAAGATTTAATCTGACCATGAACCGATTAAATCTTACGATTTTTACGAATTAAATTTTATTATTTATATGATAAAATTCAATAAAAAAAGATACTAAACTTTAACTATACATAGTTTGATTAATACGCTACTGTAAATTATTGAGTTTAACCGATTCAAATATTTGAATATTGTCTACGAATTGAAATGAGTTGAGCTTAGTCTATCAAATCTTTGAATATTGTTTTTGAATTGAAAACACATGAGTTTAATTGATTCAAATATTACGATTTAATTAAATCTTACAATTTACGATTCAATTCAAACTTCAAATTCTTTCAAAATTCATTTTTAAATTACACGAGTTGATCAACATTTCCTTAGATTTTTAAAATATATTATATAAAGATTTGTTAGTATAGGATATTATTAATATATAATAATAATAATAATTATATGAGAATTAGTAATTTATTTAACATTATTTATATAAGTTTTATAACCATTATAAATTGTAGCTTTGTGATATATATCCGTATTATTAGTTTATTGTCAATTATGTGTTGTGTCTTAATGGTAAGTATTCTTGTATGTTTTCAGATGGTCACAACTTCGAATTCAAGTTGATGTAATTTTGGATGGGTGGTTTAATGATTTTTATGAATAATGATATAATTGACTTTATAAATTTTAATTCAGCAATAAATATAGATTTAAAATTGCATTAAAATAGAGAGGGTAAAATTGACATTTCATAAATAATTTATAATTACCGATTTTTTAAAAATAGTTATTATACAAAGGGTATTTGCGACAATACATAAATGAGGAAAAAATAGGTTTTTTTGCTGGGACACTTGTCGCAATTTGAAGGGGGTATCTTATATAAGTTTAGACTTTAGAACACAGGATCTCATGGTAGAAACACCCTATTTTTAATATGCATTATCTTAAATTTTAGAAATATCTCAACTAAGAAATCAATTGAAAAGAAGGATTTTTTATTTTTATTTTTTAATTTTAAGAATAAAATAAAAAGATAAAGTAAAAGACGTGAAAATTTCAACAACCGATTGTTGTTATTTTTTTATTAATTTTTGGTGGTACAACTTTAGTTTAGAGTCTACATGTACAATACCAAATTTTCGAAAATATTTGGAGATTTGAGGTCTAGTCTCTATTTTTAGAGCTTTTTAAAGCATCTCCAGTGGAGTAAGTAAATTGGGTCTCTAAATTATGTTTTGAAAACCCAGTTAAATCTTAGAGTCTCTAGAAAATAAATAATTGTGGGCTCTATAATTTTGGTTCTCTGAATTATATTATGCATTGTTTTATATACTAATTTGATTATTGCTCAAATTTTATTTGTATACGATGTTGTAGACAATTAAATTTTATTCGGACAATCTTAATTATTTTTAATACACATTTTCGATTCAAAAAGTGAAAAAATCTTAAAGCATATAAAATATTGAACTATAACAGTTGGGTATGATTTCAATTGATTTAATATATTTAATTTTTCTCTAATCTTCTAATTATCCACATCTTTATCATCTTATTCAGATCCTTATCATCTTATCCAACTATTATCCATTAGATTGAATTTTCGTATTCAATCTCGGTCATCATATTCTTATCTTTCATTTTCTTATATAATGCTACTCCTCAATCCTTACACAATCACCACATTCTATACACAATTTATATACATATTTATCAGGAAAAAGAATAGCACAACAGGGAACCGATAACTCCTCTTCCGACGACCACAACCAAAGTTACACAATGATAACGGTGATGTACGCGGAATATCAATCCCTCATGTTGGCTTCACAGGGGAAGTGAAAAACACAACATTAGAAACATCATTACGCCAGAATTCCATAAGAAGGGACCGAATAGGTGCGCATGACATACTTATGAATGATAACTTTGTTCATCTGTTGGTGGAATACCTACACGCAAGTGCACGTATTGAATAAGTAATATAGTGAACAATTAAGTCCGAATATAGATCCCACAGAGAATGTTTAATTATCTAATCCTAAACGCTAAATTCTACCAATTATTATCAAGCCCACACTGCACAGTCGAAAGTTGAATTAATAATTAATAATTAAACTAAATTAAATTAAAGCAAATTAAACAAGCAAGAGCAGGAGAACAATTAAACACAAAGATTAATCAGAGTAAACAAGCCCAGGATTTTATTCTCCCCCCTATGTGATTATTAATTCCCTAATTTCTTCAATTATGCAAGTTATTAAATCGGATTACTAACCTGAGATGCTAAATTAATCATAACCCGCTTCCGCGTGTATTACGATTCTAATACTCTGGTTTCAATTACTGTATTCCAACGCAATTAATTATAGAACACGACATGAAACACAATCTCAATAATAGCTACATAAGAGATTAACTATATTCCTATATTAATACCACAAAGGCTCTTCTACCCATGTTCTAATTATTAACCCGATATTCCGATTCATGCGATTAACAATAACAGAAAAGCACATAAAGCGGCCAGTTTCATGCACTTAATAAAACAAGTAGAAGAAATAATCTGGAACTAAAACTTGCGTAAAATTATGGAAAATGGTTCATAAATCCCACATAGGGTTCAACGTAAAATCCTAGAAATAAAGAGTTTAGCTACTCATGATTACATTAAAAGCAAAATAATTATTCATGAAAAGATACACTATGCTTCTTGCTTTTGAAATTGCGTCAAAAGAGGACTCCTAATTGTGTGCTTAAAATGGCTTTTTATAAGGTGGGAAAAATTGGAGAAAATTCAATTTCCATGTAATTTTTGGAAGTTTTTTACAGCGTAGTCTTTCCTTCTCGGATGTTTGACTTCTCCAATTTTGTCCACCTTTTCTTCTAAATTTTCAAGATTTGTAAAATCCATAACATTAATAGTAAAACAAGTATTATTATCACATGGATTTTTATTTGCACTAAAAATAGTAAATTTGATTGTTTGATCATGCACCGTCATCGTAAGATCACCACTAGCACAATCAATTAGAGTTCTCGACGTGGCTAAAAACGGTCTTCCTACAATAAGAGATATCTCCCTATCCTCATCCATATCGAGTACAACAAAATCAACAGGGAAGATAAATTTGTCAACTTTTACTAGCACATTCTCTAAAATACTTTTTGGGTAAACTAAAGACTTATTAGCTAATTGAAGAGTTATAGCCGTCGGTTCAATCTGACCTAATCCAAGACTTTTATAAGTGATAAGGCATTAGATTCCTGCTAGCACCTAAATCAATGAGCGATCAAATTTTTTTACTTCCTAAAGTACAAGGGATAGTAAATTACCTGGGTCGCTTAGTTTTTGTGGAAGGGGCCTAGTAAGAATGGCACTGCATTACTCGGTGAGTTATATCATCTCATTCCCTTACAATTTCTTCCCCTTTGTGACCAGGTCCATGAGGAATTTCGCCCACTTTGGCATCTTTTGAAGTGCTTCGATGAATGAGATATTTATGTGAATTTCCTTCAGCTTGTCCAAAAAGCCTTGGTATTGGGATCGAGCTTTTTCATGAGAAACTTTTGAGGATATAGAATTGGTAGGGCCCGTGCAATAACCGTCGATGGCGGTTCATCTTGAATTGCTTCTTTTTTCTCAAGCTCTCTCGATTTCTCGATTTCCGTGGTTCATCTTGAATTGCTTCTTTTTTCTCAAACTTTCTCGATTTCTCGATTTCTCGATTTCATTTATAGTAATTTCACTCGCGCAATGCACAAAAACAATTATTTCAGAATTTTGTGCATCGCACGTGTATTTTTCATATTTTTAATTAGTAATTAATAGTATATCTACATGAAAATAAATATCCTAAGAATTTGCACCAATTTATATTTAATTTTTCCAAAACTAATAAAAAAAAAAAAACAATTATCGTTGTTTTAGCTTCAAATATATGTTTTTTTAGGTAATGAAGGAACCCGCAACTAACGATATAGGCGTGTAATACCTCACAAACTATACGAGAGACGTAAACACACTAGGCTAACCATGCATGACAAGCTCAACATAGCAGCCGGTGGCAATGAGTGTCGAACCTGGATCTATTGACACATACCCACTTACTCCTACCGCTAGGCATCCCTTGTGGAAACTTGAAATGTATGTTTCAATCTTGTTTTGTGTTGTACATGTTTTCATTCTCTAGGAACTTCTCACATGTGATGACCGATTTTACATATTAATTTATAACTATGGCACACAAATATTTATATTGGTACATTCATATGATAAATAGAAAAGTTGAATTATATAATTCTTATATAATGATTTTAACAATTATACTATTATGTTCAATACAATAAAAAAACAGTCTATCATGTGCTATATTTAGTGAATTTTCATCGTGTTATTTTTCACCTTTGATCGACTGTTTACAAAAAAAATTATATATATATATATATATATAATTTGTATGGATTTATATATGTGTATGGCTGAATATAATCCACTAAGGTCACTTGGTCTAGCGTAGACCAAACTTTCAAATATATTTATTTTGATCTTGTTTCAATATGCTAAGATCTCGTTCTCTAATCACTATAAAATTATGCAAAATAGACATTTTCAAGATCTTTTGACATAGCATTCACCCGGTATATATTTTGATTCACGGTATATATTTTGATATATATAATTTTTACCTTATTTATTTTATTTTATTTTTTTTCACTCTCTAGTCGCAATTATTATTTTATATTTGAATATGATTAGATATACTGATGTAGTCCATTGTATAGAACTGAGTTTTTATTTTGAAAAGGGGTCATCCATGCATCGTACGGGTGAAATAGTAGTTCAATTGAAAATTTTCAATGGCAAATATCTTTCGATAGCAAAATCATCAGATCGCAACACGTTATGAGTAAATGATAAATATTTTACTATTTAACCGAACTATTTATTTTTTTTAAATCAAGAAAATGCACGAATTTATTTATTTGTTCTCTCCATCATTACATTGATATCGAGTCATGAATAATTTGAACTGCAGGGAGCTATGCTTTTTCAAAGCGAAGAAGCCTCTTCTTAATCTTTGCGTTCGGGTCATCACATATTCTTACGTTATAATTATAGTTGGAGTTTCGATCGATAACTTTAATGGTAAGATGTACATATGTTTTTCCTTTATACTCCTTAGTGAATCCGTTCACCACGTTTAGAAATCTCAAAGATGTGCGCTCCATTTGGTTATGTTTGGCGACAGCAAATTGGCCATTTTCGACTGCAAAAGGTGATCTTGGGTCGATGGTGATGTGGGCGGAGACTTGAAAAATATTGTCCGATACAAAAAAATACAAGACAATGATTAGGAGACTAATTCCTTGAAGACCCATTTCTTGTATTCGTCAATATAATTTTGTGTTGTTATTGTTGCGGATGTATGTATGTGCCCTAGCCTTATATACATAGGCTTTTATGAATTTCATGCATATTGTTTTCTCAACATTTTGTTGTATGTTATATGAAGGACTAATTAAAGATGATTGGCTTTTCTTTTCGGATCGGATTTGAGATAAATCCCTTCTTATCTTCAATTTGTTGGGGCATTGGTTACAAAATTAACTGCTATTAGAGATGATTGACTTTTCCTTTTGGATCGGATTTGATATAAATTCCTTCTTATCTTCAATTTGTTGGGGCACTGGTTATAAAATTAATTGTCATTTCCTATGACATAGCATATTGTATTGAATCAAAAGTAAACTCAAATCCTAGTAATAATAATGATAATATTATAATAATAGTAGTAAGTAATAATAATGAGGGTCCTTAAGATATATGTATCTTGGTGACAAAATTTATTAGAACTAAATGACAAGTCCAACTTTACATTTGTTTCACATTCTCTATAAATGTCCTTCACACACAAAAAACTGAAATATGCACCAAGTAATATTTAAACTGTATTTATCAATTTTTATTGTACATTTTATTTTTGCAACTACTATTTTTATTATTTTTTCTCTTTTTTTCTTTTTTAATTTTCGTATTTTTTCACTATTATAATCTTTTCTATTTTTTTTTTCTTTTTTTCTACATAATATTAAAAATTATAAATCTTTTTAATTTTTTTTTCGGCCGTAATCATCATAAACACCCGTAGGAAATCGTAGTATTCTCTAGTTACCAACAATCATATGTGGTCACATATTTTGGAAATCCTAACTCCTCCTTTGAACCCTAGCCGACAGGCACCCATAGCATTCACATATATATATGTAGGTATTAAATCGAAAAATTTTAGATCCGCCCCTCCCCACCCCACCAACCCTGACCGCCAACCTAAATTAATCCCTAACTGTCATAGCCTCATAGGTCCCCGCCTCCCATGTGACCTCATACCACCATACCCACCACGGTCATCGCATCCACTATAATCACCCCCACCATACCCAACCACCGCCATGCCGCCATATCCGCTACCGTCATAATTGTGCCTCTACAAGCATGACCACCACCGCCATAGTGACCGCCTCCCTCGACCATGGATTGGAGTGGTGGCATAAGAGAGAGAGAGAGGGGCGTAATGTATTTGTTAAGGGGGCAGCTAAAAATAATACTATTTTTTTCTCACTTCAATATCACAAAAAAAATAGATAATAAATAGGTGATGACATAAATACCCTTAATGAAAATCAATAGCACAAAAACATTAAAAATCTCATTTTTCTTTCTTCAATGCCAAACACACAAAATCCCTCAAACTTTGCTCCTTCACAAACCCCTCAACCTTCTCTTCTTCTTCCTCCTCACAACAAACCCTCCTAGAAAATCTCAAAAGTAAATAAATCAAAACCTCACATAACTTACCAAATGGAGTCAAATGACAACAAAATGGTAGTTTTCAACCAAGGAGAACCCATTAAGGTATGTATTATCATGTCTTTTTTGAGATTCAATGTCGATTTTGAATTTTTGTTTCAAACCCGCCTACAATTTTTGACACATACATGTCAATTTTTTTGTCAATTTTCAATACCAACTTGTCGAAAAATATATTAATTTTTGTTTCTTAAGCAGTGATTTTTCGACACATACATGTTGAATTTTTGCGAAATTTCGATATGTTGGTGTCGAAAATTGACAAAAATTCAACATGAATGTGTCGATAATTGTCGACGGGGTTAAAAAAAAAACTTCAAAATCGACTTCCAAGCTCAAAAAAGACATGGATACGTACTTTAATGGGTTCTCCTACCATGTAAACTACCATTTTGTTGTCTTGTGACTCCATTTATAAGTTTTGTGAGGTTTTAATTTTGAGATTTTTTTGAGGTTTTGTAAGTAGATGAAGAAGAAGAGAGAGTTTAATGAGTTTGGGTTTGGGGGAGAAGAAGAGGGTTTTTTTTCTTTGATATTGAAATGTGGAAAAATAAAATTTGTTTGTATAAATTGTATTTTGTTTGATGAGGGTATTTTAGTACTTTGCTAATAAAAAAATTATTTATGATATAATCTAAGAAAAAATGTAAAAAATTCTATAAAATATGGAATAAAACTTAGTGGTGCTGAAAAGAGAAAAAAATTGATATTAGTTTAGCCGCCCCCATATGTTAAATTTAGGGTCTAAGAGCAAATTATGTATCAAAAAAGGGCTTTAATTAAGATATAGGTCCCTAGTGACAAAACTTATTAGAACTAAATGACAAGTCCAACTAAACCTTTGTTACACATCATTCATAAAATCCATCTCAACCCTTTCACTCACAAATTCGAAATCTGCATTAAGTAAAATTCTACATTTAATATTATTATTTTACCATCTAACATTGTTTTTAATAGAAAACATGTTTGTCGTTTTTTTTTCTTCCTATTTTTTCATTCCAGCATTTTTTGCACTATTAATGTTTTTCTCTCTTCATAATATTGAAAATTAAAAAAAAAAATTATTTTTTAAAATTCAATTTACATATTTTTTAATATTTTTTAATTTTATATGTTTTTAATATTGTAGTAGACTATCATATAGTACGTGTACTATAGCATACTATGGTGTACTATGGTTTACTACGGTGTACTGTTCCAAACCCTAGCAACAAAACAACTCTCAGCTGTCGCTAAATCCTAGCCGCCACCAACTTCTATCCACCAAATCCTAACCGCCAACCAAAACCCTAGCATCGTCAAATAGCCCTAACTTGATGCAACCACCTCTCACCGTCAATCTAACCTCACACCACCGTCTCAAATGGCCATCTACCACCATAACCATCCCTTCTATAACCACGACAACTGCTGTCTCTCTCAACCGTCATGAGCCATGAACTGCCATTGCCATTTGCAAATCCGTCGTTCTCTGTCGCCGCCACTTACCGTAGCCATCACCATAGCCGCCATAAATGAGTGGTGAGTAAGAGAGAGAGAGAGAGAGAGAGAGAAAGAGAGAGAGAGAGAGAGAGAGAAAGAGAGAGAGAGAGAGAGAGAGAGAGAGAGAGAGAGAGTAAAAGAGGAAAAATAGATGTGATTAGTTTTTTTTAAGAAGAATCTGATTAGTTAGGGATATGAGTCATATATTATTTCAAACTAGGGATTTGATTAAAGGATTAAATTTAATGTTGTCATACAGTACTTATACACCCGCAC
>NW_012194409.1:762664-785255 GCF_000504015.1 Erythranthe guttata
TTGGAGAACCCCTCGTTTCGAATATGACTAATTACCATCCACATTACACACTAGTGCAAACCTCCTCCATTTCGATAATAATTTGATATATTCCCCTCGGCTACCCTAAAGTACCTAAAATACCCTTTTAAAATCAGTTTTAAATCATAGTCACTCACAGTCGTCTCTGTCTTCCTCTCTCAACTCGCAGATTTAAATCCCAGCCCCATAGATCTCCAACCGGCAAAGTTGTTTCCCGGATTCATAACTCTCTCTCCGGTGGTCGGAATTCAATGGTTTAACTGCGCGTTGGATTCCTCTCGTCGAGCTCTTTCTTTTGGTGGTAATTTCATTCAGTTTGGAGCACTCAATCTGTTTCTACAATTGGTTTACAGTCCGTGCGTATTTCTGTTAGAGTAGGTGACCAACAAGCCAACCTGTGGATGTGGTCTTTCCATTTATTATTGTAATAAATAAACCTTTTTCGTATTAATGATAAAACACCTTGATATTGTATATCTTTGTCCCTTTGTCACAAGCATAGATATAGTCCTTACAGTTATTACAAGTACGAGTAATTGATCGTTAGGATTGTGAGATATTGACTTTAGTATTATAACTGTTAAATGTGTTCCTAGTCGAAGGGTTACGCCACCAATGAGGATATCGGCATTTTCCATTAAGAGACTAGCACTTAGTGTATGTGTACTGCATCTCATCAGTAAATGGTATTGTGATATCGGCATGCATAAGTGGGTGCTCGTAAGTTGACGAGTTCACTGAACTCGCTCACCCTAGAAATCTCTAAATGGTTCTCAATAATCGAGTAGAGATATCTATGGTATAGTTGTACACCATTAGTCCTTATGACCTAGACATCACCGTGATTTCACTAGAGGACCAGCTGTATCGTGACCTGTGCCTGAGTTCCACCAAGGACCACCCTAAGGGCCAGTGTTCGCGCAGTCTGAAATCTAGTGGGAGGTCTGTGCATTGTAGTCGGGGATTCGATCGCTAGAATAGTCTTGGATGTCCTGTGTGTTCTCATAGTTTGTAATCTCTAAGTCTTTGGCCAAAGCTGAATAAGTGATGATTAGAGAATTTGATTCTCTAAGTCATGCACGTAACGATTACAACACTTAGAACGATCGCACGGTCATTGAACTAGTAAGGAGGTCTCGATGAACCAATGCCTCTAGTTCAATCGGGACATATGAATCGAAGGGATCGTACTGTACGCTAACTATATCAAAAGGTTCTTGCAGGCACTTCGTTTTATTCTAACTACTTCGTGTCTAGTGCCACGTTTTAGTAGATCGAAGTATACGAGGTGAAATTTGAGAGGAGGAAGATCGAAGATCGAAGAATCGAGGAGCAGTCCCCGAGCCGACGACGCACGCGCCTCCACGCGTCGCCCGAAGACAGCGCGTGAGCCACACGCACCGCCGTAGCTCACACCGCCGCTGCTGCCGTTTCGCCGTTGCTGCCCCGGATTGCACGGATTGGTTTCCGTGGCAATCTAGCTTCGTTTCGTGCGCCTACCTCACGCTTCAAGAGGTAAAGTTTCAAATTCGTTGTCGTTCGATTCGGTTTTATTTACATTAAATATGCATGTTCGTTTAGTAACTATGTTGTATGATTTTATGTGAGTACATGAAATTGTTTATTTACTGCGAGCATGATTATTTGATTTAACGCGAGCATGCTAGTTGATTTAATTCGATTGAATAATTCGCATGTATGTTGTTTTTAATTTCGCTGGAAGCGCAAAGGTACGCAATTAATTGTTTTCAATTATCGGGCATGTGTTTATGTGTTTTAAATTCGTTTATTTCGCATAAAATTTTTGTTTTCCGCTGCGTACACGTGTCCGATTCCCAACAATTTCAACGACGGTGAGTCTTGCCGGAGGAGTAATTTGTGACCCAGCAGGCAGAATTTGACGGGCTACCCACCGTTGGATTCCTCTCATCGAGATCTATCTTTTGATCGTAATTTCCTTCATTTTTTATTGTCAGATTTATTTCTATAATTTTTTTTTCATTCGTGAGTGTGGAACCTTGGGTGGTTAGCGACGGCTAGGGTTTTGGTAGGAGGTGCTTGGGGTGAGGAGTCATTGGCGGGTTGGTCTAAAACTCGTAGCATTTCGCAGTATGGTCTCTCTCTCTCTCTCTCTCTCTCTCTCTCTCTCTCTCTCTCTCTCTCTCTCTCTCTCTCTCTCTCTCTCTCCTAGTGTTTGTTGATTTGAGTGTTTTGATATTTCTTCATTTTTGTTGATTTGCACTAAAATAATATTTTTTTATTTTGATTTTGCTATAGCTATTGTAGCTTAAAGAAAGCCATTGATCTTCTATTGAAGGTGTCAAAACTTTTGGTTGAAGTTACATCTACTTTAAGTTACAGTGTTCAACAGACTATATACATTTCTATACACTGCTAGTTACATATAATAACATGTAGTTAGATATGCATATATATATATATATATATATATATATATATATATATATATATATATATATATATATATACTAGTCTCTGAGCACCGCGCAAGGCGCGGTGCCGGTGCCCAGCTAATTTGTTCGTAAGGTAAAAAAAATGATTCTTGTGGACTCTTAAAGATTTGTTTACCAATGCCCAGCAGCTAGTATCTTGTCCAAGTTTTTAGTGAGTCAGCCAGTTCAAATACCAATAACCCAATCCGAATAATCCAATCTGCATTATGTTGAAAACAAAACAAAAAATAGAAATAGCTAGTGAAATGAAAGTAAAAATATTTCAATATCCCATAGAGAGATGTCAAACCTTTGAAGTACAACTGGAAAATAAGAATAGATTGGCAGAGAGCATGATGCAAAAATAAGAGGAGAAGGAAGACCTTGGCAAGCACATTATCGATTGGGAAATTTCTTAGACCTCCTTGCTCCATTCTCTAGCAACATCGGTACTACAATATACAAATTGGCAAATTCACAAACAAATAATACAATCGAATCTTAGAGAAATAATAACAATATTGTAGCATTGTGACAAAAACTTGATGAAAATGTTCATCTTCAAAGCATGGTGGATTCTTGAAAGCGAAAAAATAAAATCGTAGAGATGCACACACAAGTTTCAGGTTATATATTTTGACAGCATATATTAATTAGAATGTGAAAATTCTAAGAATTCTGTAACTTGGCGCCCTTGAAGAAGCTACATTTTCAATACGGCATTTAGTCTTCGAACTAATAACATTCTGCACTTCATAATTAAGAGACTAATTTCAATCTGAAAACAAAGTGTCGAACCCCAAGTGAAATTACTCACAAGAAAATATAATTAGTACCATATCGTCATATAAAAGACATCTAATTGTTCTGTTTTCCTTGGAAAAGCTAGATCGAGAATAATTTCTGAGAACAATGACTTCGAGAGTAATGAAAAAAAGGGAAAATAAATTCCGTAGCAGCTGCAGTCGATTACCCTTGTGAATTTGCGACAACAGCCAGCAGGAGGACTACAGTGAACTTTCCCGTAGGTGGCAGAAACGGCGTCGTCGATGGCCGTCACCGCCGGAAGCGGCGAGCCCTGCTCCATTTGAGAGAGACGGCGGCGGATTCGTGGAGAGACAGGTGAGGGGAGATGTTGTCTGTACTTGGATAGGAGGGGTCGATTGAAGAGAAGAAGAAGGCAGAAGAAAAAAAATAAAGAAAAAAAAGAGCGGTCAGTAATTGTAGGCGAAGAAAGATGGCAGTGTTTGGGAGAACAAAAAGAAAAGCAAAAAGAAAATCGCAGCCGGCCCCACCACAATGGATGAAAAGGTTCGAGCTGCTTCAAATTAAAGGGAAAAGAAAATAATACAGCCTTGTCATTGGAGGGGATACCAAAACGACGCCGTTTTGGGATTAAATGTGCGAAAAAAAAAAGTGAAAAGAAAATTAAGCAGGACAAACCCGGGAGTTGTACATACATATAGTTAAAAAATAATATAATATATATATATATATATATATATATATATATATATATTTGTAAATTTTTGTTAAGCCAGTATTCGTTTGTGTAAATAATTGATCGACTAAAAATATGGGGTAAAAACTACATAACTACGAATGACTATAGTTTATTATAGTTACTTCGAGTAAACTGCAAAAAGTACCCCTGTGTAATCTCCAAATAGCAAAAACTCCCCTGTGAAATTTGATCAAAGGCAAAACCCCCACCCCCGGTTGACTTAAGTGTGGCTCACTCGCGGGTTGCGCGACTGGTAGTAGGTTTTTTGACGTGAAATGACGAAATTGTCCCTAAAAATGTATTTATATGTATATATATTATATGTATATATATTTTACTTTTTTTAATTTGATTGTTTAGAAATTAAAATATTGTTAAAAAATAGTAAATAAATAAATTTAAAAATTATTAAAAATTTGTTAATCAAATTAAGTATAGATTTTTTTAAATATATAATAACGGAATTTAAATTTTCTTTTGATGTAGCGATAATTTAAAATATATACAAAAACTATGAGATAATAAAAACAAAACTAAATTAAATACCCCATTGTACCTTTATAATTAAGATATGACAAAAATAAAATAATTAAAATATTTAAAAAATATAATAATTTATTAATTGCAAAATCCTGGAGGTATTTGTGTCTTTTTATATGAAGTCAACACTCAAATGATAAATGAGCCGAGTGTGCTATTTAAATAATTTCATAGGGGAGTTTTTACTAGTTTATTTATCATAGGAGGGTTTTCGCTATTTAGAGATTACGCAGGAGTACTTTTTGCAGTTTATTCTAGTTACATGAGTAAACATATAATTATAAAAAAAAAAAAAATCAAAGAAAAATTAAATAGGAAAATATAAATTAAACAAACAGGTTTAAAAGTAGTAATAATAAATAAATAAATTAGCGAAAATGTTAATTCAAGACCAGAAATGCTAAATGCAGTTTGAGCGAAAATTTCATATAAAGGTAGTATAGTACTTTCGCCTCCAGGAATATGCCAAATGAAGAATTCGGTTTGCGTTTCTCCCTAGTTTATTTGGTAAGGGCTATAAAAGAAGTCCATATATCTATATATACAATATATATGTATATATATATATAGGTCTGTATCAGTATATGTGAAATTTTCAGGATATAGGAATTATCCTCATCCTTGTCTCTCTGGGGTTTTAGCAATGGCGAATGTGCTTGAAATTTTCACAACTCTCAATTCTTCAGTTTCCATACTTTCCCATCGCCGCCGTCCACGACTGGTTTGCGAAGCTGCCCCTCAAATATCTCCTCATCAAGGTATCCACTGATTGCGCTATCTCCTTCATTTTCCTTTTTTTTTTTTTTTCTTTTCCTGCAATTTACTCACTCAAAATCATCAGAAGTTTTGCTTGATTCCCCAGCTATTTCTAATTAGTACTTAGTACGAATTTTTTCCTAAAAATCACATTATCTCGATCAGCAGCATAGAATTGAGGCCTTAAATATAGGCATAACAAAACCCCTGGTGAAATAAGAGAATTGAAGTTTGTTTGATTTCCAATTGTGTTTTAAATATGCACTGTTGGTGCTCAGGTGGTGCCGGGACAACGAGCAGGAATTTCGGGAGGCTAAAAATGCAGAGAATTAAAGATATAGTTAACGAAAGCTACAAGAAAAAGAAACAAGTCAATAATGAACTCGAGGACGATCATCAGAAACACGAAAGCCCTCCATCCCGTGTGCCGTTTGACGATTCGGATTTGTCGGATGAAGAGGAAGTTATCACTGTCAAGAAATATACTTCAAAAGCCCTTCGTAAATCCGGCAGCGGAAGAGATGCTTCTTCAGAATTTTCTGCTGCCTCTAAGAAACGATGGGGCGATGTGGACCCACTTAACAGCTACAGATCTAACAGCTACAGACCGATGGTGGAAAATGACTCGAGTAAAGGGTACAAGTCGAAAGCCACTAGTGATTTTTTCAGCAGAAAGTCGTTTAAGGAGTTGGGGTGCAACGACGACGTTATTGAATCTTTAAGAAGCCTGCAGTATACGCGGCCATCGCATATTCAGGTTATATAAGTGCTATTCGTGTTTTTTTTCAAATCATCGATATCTACATTGAGCTTCTTGTTCGGAATAGCATATAAAGAGTTACTTCAGTTTCTTGAATGATTAATGGTTATAAAAACAAGAATTGCGGTGTTAGAGAACATGATTTTTTTCATTTTTTTAATGGGAATAGTTGGCGTTCAATTATATGCATTTGAATTTGGAGATACTCCATTTTTTTATTGCAGGCGATGGCATTTACTCCGGTACTTGATGAAAAGAGTTGTATAATAGCTGATCAAAGTGGATCTGGTAAAACTTTGGCATATTTGTTACCTATAGTACAGCGTCTTAGACAAGAAGAAACGGAAGGACTTAGCAGACCTGCGTCAGGGCATCCTCGAGTTGTAATACTCGTCCCTACTGCTGAGTTGGCTACTCAGGTCTGCATTTGAATAATCATTTGGCTGGTGACCGATAGTTTTTATTTCTCTTCTCTTCTTTATGTTGTATTGAATTTCCTTACACATCTAAAGATGCATTTTTCAGGTCTTGAATATTTGTCGATCACTATCAAGAGCTGGTGTCCCTTTTCGGTCTATGGTAGCAACTGGTGGTTTTAAGCAGAAAACGCAACTGGAGAGTCTTAAACAGGAAATAGATGTTCTAATCGCTACACCTGGTCGATTCATGTATCTTGTTAAGGAAGGCTTCCTGCACTTAACTGATCTTAAAAGGTTCTTACTTTCTACTACTTCTATTTCACTCACTTTTCAGACAATAAGGCTTAATTTGACGTCTTACTTGTACTTTTATATTTAATTGTTTTTTTCAGTTTGTTAAGATAACTAGATCTGGTTGTAGTGTATTTGACTAGCCAAATTTCGTAAAATTCAGTCTTTCGTGGTGATCGATAACGCGAATGCAAGTATGATAACAAAAATTGCAGTTTGTCGCTGACCTGTTATTAAATGCAATAATTGAAGTTTAATCTGTGCACCAGATGTTCCTATTTTATTAACATAATATTAAACTTGGGTTGATGACTGATTGGGCCTTTTCGAGTTTCAGTGAAGTCGTGAAAATAATTTAGATCGAATTTGAAATTGAGTCAGTTTAATTGGAATTTGGGTTACGGAATGTTGGTAAATGGAAAATTTTCTATTCATTGTGGTTGGAAATGGAAAGGATGTCGTATCTGCATCATGTTTGATATTTTGAAGCATTTCTTAAACGGCACATTTCGTATAGATAACTTGCTACATTACCGTTCAATTCTTATGCTTCAGTGCCATATTGGATGAGGTAGATATACTGTACAACGATGAAGATTTTGAGATTGCACTGCAAAGTTTGCTGAACACGGCACCTGTCACAGCCCAGTATCTATTTGTTACTGCCACGTTACCTGTGGATATATACAACGAACTAGTTGAAGTTTTCCCAGATTGTAAGGTTCTAATGGGTCCTGGTATGCATCGCACAAGCCCCAGACTGGAAGAGGTATTATATCTGTATGCTTATATATTCCTCCGCATATCCTCTAGAATAGCATCAATTGCAATACGTCCGTCTTTACTGCATAGTATCTAGAAAGATAGCTGCTAGGTTGATGATGGTATCCTCTAGAATCTTTAGTTGTGACTTCATTCGTTCGTCAGTCTCAAATATGTGTCGCTGTATTATCACTACTTAAATCAGATTTATTTCGTCTTAATTAAATAGATATTGGCATTTGACAATATAATCTGACTGCCGAAGGTAGTAGAGTTTTACTTGTTTTGGGGGATAAATGAGTATCTCATTAGATTTGGTTTGTAGATCCTTGTAGATTGCAGTGGAGACGAAAATGCGGAAAGATCTCCTGATACAGCTTTTCTCAACAAGAAAAATGCTCTTCTTCGACTTGTTGAAGGAAGTCCAGTGACCAAGACAATCGTCTTCTGTAACAAGGTAGTCAGTCTTTTTATAGGTAGCAACTCTCGTTCGAATGTATTTGTCATTGAGTTCTTATCCTGAAATACTATACGCATTGCAGATTGAAACATGCAGAAAAGTTGAAAATGCATTAAGACGGTTTGACCGACAAGAAACCCGTACAAAAGTTCTACCATTCCATGCTGCTTTGGAACAGCAATCAAGACTTGCAAACATGGAAGAATTCCGGAGCTTTCCTTCAACAAACATATCTTTGTTTTTGGTTTGCACAGATAGGTACGATACTGCTTTCTCTCTTCCTTTTGGACACCCACCAAACCTTTGAACTTTCATTAGCAGATATGAACGATAAAATTCTGCCATAATTTGCAGAGCGTCTCGAGGAATAGACTTTGCAGGTGTGGATCATGTAGTGCTATTTGATTTTCCTCGGGATCCAAGTGAATACGTACGTCGTGTTGGAAGAACGGCCCGAGGTGCTGGAGGTGTGGGGAAAGCTTTTATATTTGCTGTTGGGAAGCAAGTTTCTCTTGCAAGCAGAATTATTGAAAGAAATTTAAAAGGGCACCCGTTGCATGACGTTCCATCTGTTTACGAGGCGATGAGTTAGATGTGCTTTGTTGACGTGGAATATAAACGGTAAGTTCCATTATCTACTCAATTGATTTTTTATCTTCCAGAATGTTCATTGTGTATTGCAAAATGATTGTTCTTTCGATCATCAAGTTTGAAACTCCACCTCCCCTCTCTCTCTCTCTCTCTCTCTCTCTCTCTCTCTCTCTCTCTCTCTCTCTCTCTCTCTCTCACACACACACACACACACTGAGACCACAAACCACACACTAATGTATGATTTACATATTTCAGTACCAAATGATATTGGGTAAATTACTGCTACACCCATGAGGTATGCTAAAATAACTTTTAAGGTCCATGTGGTTTTGGTAATCACAACCATACCCCTGAAACAATTACCGGAGCCAAGATTTTAATTCCTGGGGACCGATATGCACTATATTTGTTTCCCGCGGGACCGTTAATGAAAATTTATACATCTTATAATAAAATAATAAGGATTTAAGAAATGGTAGGAGAGCCATGCCACTCCCCTTGCTCTATGTCGTCTCCCCGTCTGAATCTAATAATCCGTTAGAACTCTAACGGAATAACTTATCTAATGCATATTCGGTTAGGGTTTCTAACAATGTTTCAGAAGTGATTGTAATTACCGATACTACAGGGACCTTAAAGTTATTTTAACATACTACAGGGGTGTAGTTGTAATTTACCCAATGATATTTAATACCTGTACAACGATATTAGATATACCTGCACAATGATATGCAATAAGGTCTGGCTACTCTTGGATGACTGGATTACTACTATCACTTGTTAATGCGTATTTGTGATTATGTTAGTCACTTTTCTTGCTGGATTCTGATTTTGCTGTGTAGAACTAAAACTATTTCACGTTCTTTATAGTTGCAGCTGTCTAACTATGGCCAAGAAGAAATCCAATCGATACCCGGAGGGCAACTTCGGAAAGGGAATTTGAAACTTGGACATGTTCTATCATGAAGTTTTAGCTTCATGCATAACCAATGGAACATGTTTTCGAGTCCAAACTCACAAAAGGAGTGCTAGGAAAGCTTTTTGTTGGTTAAGAGTAGTTTGGTTTCCAACCTTTGAAGAATCATATCGTCGGTGTCGGGCCAGAAAATATCATTTTTTTCTGGCGTGGGGTTCTATTAATTCGTGCTCGTATATAGTAGCTTCTTTCTGCTTTTTTCAGGGTAAGGATTAATTGTATGCTATCTATTAGATCAAGACAGAATTGTTATTTCAATTGCACTTTGGGTATTTTTGAAAGATACTAATTCCTTTTTTGTGTTGTTTTAGACTGAGGGATTTGGATTTAGGAAAATGAAATGATTCAATATGATGTGAATTTATCTAATAATAAAAATAATAGAAGATAAAAGTTAAAAAGTATTTATCTGCAATTCATCCTAATAAAAACCTCTCTTAAACATCTGTGATTCAGCCATTTCCTTCCAAAAGTTTTTTCGAAAAATCTGTACATTATATTCTCCACTAGTACGATCGTCTATGCCTCCAACAAAACCTCGAAATTTTGTTAGCTCGAAGATCCGATTTCTTTGCCAGCAACACTGAAGGATTTGAGGTTTTCAATTTGTCGAGTGTTGGAATTTTCAAGAACACAGAGCCGTTTTAATTCTCATTGACAATAGCATGCAGCACGACCGACAGTTATTACAAGGTTCTTAAAAAGATAGGAGAAACGTCAGCGAAAATAAAAGACAACAATCGATGAACAACTCCAGAGATGGTGGTTTTAAGTTCTAGTTGTCTCAAAAACTTACGATTCTGAAATAATTGAAGAATTGACATATCAACTCCATAGGTTCTTGTTTTTTTTTTTTTTCCGGGAGTTCGGAGATGACGAATGTATAGATAATATGCCGGTCATATTTCTGGTATTTAAAATGTCTGAACTAACAAAATAAATGGTTAAAAGACGAGTCTAAGGTTCCTTACATATGATCTTCTTTTGCTTGGGATGGCAGCCGATCTTCATCGTATGCGAATGCCGTTGAACTGATGCGAACATCTTCGAGGTAAAAAGACTCCAATTGGTTGTTCAAAAAAGTAAAAACCAAACGACAATTCTTCATAACCATAATTTAAGCACAACAGACTCATCAACTCTCGACAAGATTTCGAAACTTGACTCGCTTCTTAACACTCCGTACCCTATCATACCCTATAGCAATCTTACTATGCATCAACTTCATCGCCAGGTCAGCATTCCCCGCCTTCCTCAACGCATTTATCATAACAGTACGAACTCTCCCCGGGATTTCTCTCCCCCTATCAATAACCCCATCAGCCAACTTGCACGCCTCCGTTATTCGACCAGCCTTGCACAACACATTCAGCATATCCTCAAACGCCGTCTCCAACACGAAACCCATAGGCGCCAGCTCATCCAAAATCTTACAAGCTCGTCCAACTTTGCCCGAAAGACAAAGTCCCGTCGAAAGCGCCCGAAAACAAGCAGCTGTCGGAGTGATCCCCTTATCTATCATCACATCCCACATTTTCAACGCCTCCTCGTTACGGCGTTCTTTAAATAACCCGTTAATTAATATCGTGAATGTGTACACGGTTTGATCGCAATCTTCATCTTCCATTTGCTTGAAAAGCGCCAACGCTTCGTCGATTTTCCCGGTCTTGGCAAACGCATCGATAAGCGCGTTATAGCAATACGAATCACGAGTGCATCCGTTCTTAACCATATCTTCAAAGAGTTCTTCGGCCTCTTCCAATCTCTTCGCCTTTCCAAGGCCATCGATTAGGCTCGAATATATGACAGCGTTGATAGCAACGTTATTCAGTTTACAGTAATCGAACCACTGCATCGCCTCCTCCAATCTTCCGTTCTTACAAAGACTATTCACCACTACACCGTACGTAACCTCGTCCGGCTCAAACCTTTCGTTTCGCATTCTTTCAAACAGCCTCATCGCCATATCCAAATCGCCACTCTTCGCATACGCATCAATAAGTGCAGTGTAAATAGCCACATTCGGCACGCACCCCTTTGCGACCATATCCTCGAGAACCGTGTATCCTTCCGTCGACTTTCCCTCCTTGCAAAGTCCGCCGATCACTAAACTATACGCGTGCGGAGGAATCTCGACTCCTTTATCCCGCATCTCGTTATACAACCTCAAGCAAAAATGATAATCCTCGTCGGAATAAGAAGCCTGCATCAAAGTCAAGAAGGTAATTTTATCGGGCTCCAAATTCTTGACCTCCATATCGTGAAATTTTACGACGGCTCTCTTTAGATTCCCGGACTTGCAGTATCCTTTAATCATGGTGTTATACGTGACGACGTCCGGCTTCACTTTCCCGTTTTCCATAACCTCGAAAACACGCTCGGCCGACTCGATGAAATTAGAAGAAACGAGACCGTTCATGAGGAAATTGTAAGTGTACAAACTCGGGTCGACGCCGTTTTCGTTCATTCTTCGCCAAACCCACAACAACTCCTCAACCATACCGCCATTTCCGAAGCTCCGAATAAGAGAATTAGCTGCGTACGCATTCATTAGAAACCCTTTACTCTGCAACTCATTGAAAACAAACTTAATTCTATCGAATTGACAATCCGAACACAGAATCTCAATCAAGAAAACATAGCATTCGAGATTGTGGGAGTACCCTTTTTGATTGGAGGCCCAATTGAAGAAACGGAAGGCGGATTCGGGGCAGTTGGGGAGATGGTCGGATTTCTTGAGAATGTAGGCGACGAAAGTGGGAGGGAGTTTGATTAAGTACTTTTTGCAGAAGAGGGTGAGGTCTTGTTCGAGGGTGGTGGTGGTGGTCTGTAGAAAATGGAGGATTTTGGGAACCCATGGGGAAGGTTTGAGGTCTGGTTTGGGATCAGAAGAAATGAGGTCGGAAAGATCGTTCAAGGGTTGAACCCATTCTGGAGGAGGGAGAGGTGGTGTGAAGGAAGAAGAAGAAGAAGAATATTCCCTTTTGAGGAATGTGGGTATGGCGGAGGAGAGGGGTTTTAAGAGGGGTTTTCTCATCTCTGCTCTCAGGGAGTTTTTTTGGAGCTTAGCGGTTGAACCAACAATGGATTGGTGTGTACTGTGTACTTGCTTAACACCTGAATGGGAAGGAAAAATTAATATATGCGAGTTTAAATAAACAAATGAGATTTTGAATAACAGATGGTCCCATGGTCTAGTGGTCAGGACATTGGACTCTGAATCCAGTAACCCGAGTTCAAGTCTCGGTGGGACCTTTCTTTTTCATTTTGCTATATTTTCTGTACATTAACACATTATTAAAGTGCGCACTGTGAAGTACTCTGACCTTAGAGGAGGATGTACAATGGATCAGCCAAAAAACCCTCTTCAAATACTGGATCAACCTGTTACATACTCATTTTCATTTCCTTTTATCTCTTCTTTAAAAATGGGCCTCATATTTATCACTCTCCAAACATCCAAATATTAAACTATAATAAAATAATTACTATTGATATAAAAAAATACAAATTAAATTTTCAAGATTTTATGTTTAATAATAAAATTAATATAATTAACTTGACTTTGAAATTATGCTAATTTACGTTAAAAAATTTACTATTTAATCATGTTGTGATTTACGTTAGTTTATTATTTATTTTTTTCTGTAATATATAAAAAATAATTAATAACATGAAAATTTAAAGTCTTGACATAAACATTGACATAAATATTAATAACACAAAGATTACAGAAGAGTTGAATAACATTGTTAGAATATCTCTTCAACTAATAGAAGACATCAATAAAAATTACGAGAAAGCTAGTAAACTAATTTTTAGATCCCGTAAATTAATTTCTCTTTGTTGTTCCATGATCCAAGCTTGTTGTTCAATAATCCAAATTTTACCTTCATTTAGGAGTTGAATTGGGATCCATTACCATTATTTCTTTCTCAAACCGTTTTTGTTCTTATTCTTTCATTACTGCAATTCTCATTCGCTCGGTTTCTTTTTGAGCTTGTAGCTGTAAATTCTGTGCTTCCATTTTCGCTTGTAACTTTTGTTGTTCTTTTGCATGTTTTATATTCCCTTCTTCTTGAAACCGACTTGATGCTTCTTTTCTCATATTAGAAAACTCTTCTGCATATAAGTCCATGGAATTAAAAAAAATCTTTTTTTTTTTTAGCATTTTTCGCACATTTGTTACCAGGAGGACGTGCTAAACCAGTTGAAGTATTATTAGATACTCCATCTTCATCGTCAAGACTAATTGAGGTTGGAGTCCCCCTAGGTGTGGATTGCTCACTTGACGGAGTCTCGGCATTGGAGGAATCTCCAATGTCATCTTCATTCAAATTAATTTATGCCCTTTTTTTTTCTAGACATTCTTTTCTTCTTCTCTTGTACAAAATTGACATGATTGTCACATTTTAGTGTGTTTTTTAGAATAAGTCAACAAATCTCCTACTTAAAAAATGGTTCTCTTTCTTGTAATATAATTGTTTTGTTATATATATATATATATATATATATATATATATATATATATATATATATATATATATATATATATATATATATATATATATATATATATATATATATAAAGCTATTGTAGCATAATTTTATATTTACTTATATTATTTTTTGCACTTTATCCACTTATTGGAGCCCGTTCAATCACATTGACAAATCCAGAAAATTTATTGATGCTTAATTGAATGGTAGACCACCGATTCATTAGCCCATCTGGGGGTCTATCATGATCGTCTTGTACAATTTTGATAAATTCCGCGCCAATTCGGTTCCATAACTTGCCTCTTCGTTGATTCGCACCAACTGCTGGATCTTCTGAAATATGTAACCAGGCTTTGCATAAAACGTCATCTTCTTTCACACTCCAGTTTGGTTGTCTATCTTTTTGCGCACGTCCTCCAGAACTCTTCTTACATGATATATTTGGAGTATGCATTTGCTTTTACGTTGGAATTTGAGATGAACCTGCAAAAATGAAAGGATTGTATGCAAACAGAGAAAATAGTTGAAATTGCGAACTCATTGATTGAGGAATAAATGTTTGAGAATCATTTTGTAGTGGTGGCTGAGAATTGTATTGTGGATTCATATTAGGATTGAAATTATTGTACGAATCCATAATATCACCGTAAAATAAAGATATTAGGATTGAAATTATTGTACGAATCCATAATATCACCGTAAAATAAAGGTGAATTGGTGAGTTATAACATCAATATATGACTATTATTTATACTGGAGCAAATTTAATTGCTTGTCCCCTTGTCATTTGGAAAAACTATATTTGCACTTCCCAAAAAACAATATCATAATATATTTAATTGCTTCTTGGCATGTCTTTCCCTCCTATAGATTTTTCATGACACGCTTCCCGAAATGTAGTATTATAATATTTTTCTTAAAAAAAAAAATTAATTTTAACTTTTGACATATCTATTTATGGCATTTCTTTTCAAATATAATAGCTTCTTAACATTTTGCTAAAAAAAAGATTTAATTGTTTGATAACACTTCTTGTCTTCTGAAGATATTAATCCTGCACTTTTCTCAAAAAATATATCATAACATTTTTTGTAAATTTTGTCAACCGGTTAGATTATCCATGGCACGTTCACGAAAAAAATATCAAAACATTTTTGTAAAAGATTTTTTTTTAATTGTTTAATGACATATCTTGTCATCCGAAGAGAATATTCATGCCATTTTCTCAAAAAAATCAATATCGTAATTATTTAGCTAAAAGAAAAGGGAAATATGCGAATAGATTATTCATGACACTTTTTCCTAAAATACAGCAGCTTAACATTTTGCTAAAAGAAAAAGGAAATGATTGCTTGATGGTATATCTTATTTTCTGAAAAAACTATTCACGACACTTTCGTATCCTATGTAACAATATTTCTGGACGACGTGAGAGAGAGAAATGAGAAAAAAAGAGAGAAACATGATTTATATTAGTTACTGTAAGGGTATTTTTGGGTTAAATAAAAATCAAAGGATGTGTATCAATTTTAATTTTAAAGTAAGGATGCAGTTAAAATATTCTATTTGAGATTGTCACTCATAGTCATATCTAATTAAGTTTGGTTTAAGGGGTGTGAAACATATTACCCCAAGAGAGAGAGAGAGAGAGAGAGAGAGAGAGAGAGAGAGAGAGGAGTTATTAATGAGGAGAGATAAATGAGAGGTGAGAGAGAATGTGAATTTTAATGAGCAGAAATGAATTTAAGGAGAGAGAATGTGAATATTAATGAGGAGAGAGAAATTAGAGGAGACATAGTGTATATTAAGGGTTACATATGAATACAATAAGAGAGAATTGAGTTGAATGAATAAAATATATATGTTAGTAAATATTAGTAGGTTTGAAAGTTTGAAAAAATATCAATAGTGCATTTTCATTGGAAATTTTGATAGAAAAAAAATGTGTATTTTCAAGTAAAACTCCTCAAACAAACATAATCTCAGTTTTATGAATGGTATAGAAGTTGGAAATGGTTCTAATATCATAAGCGAACATGCCCTAAGTATTTGTACAATACATCACTACAATGCCATTTTGCACTCTAATCGGTTCGATCCGGCAAGTGGTCCGCTATTTATCTCTATTCACCGTACACAAACCAGTTTTTTCACTTTTTTCAGAAAATATTACCGTTCCGGCGGTTTTTAAGTCGGGACAGTACATATTGGCTCGTTTCGGTGTTTTTGCTCACCCCTAGTAAAACATGATATGTAAGACATAGACTCATTTTACATACTCTATTAAGGATGCCCTTAGTAAAACAATAAAGAAGAAAAGTTATGTTACGCAAATCCCACACAAGATCGAACACACAGCCCTTCTGGCCAAGTCATAATAAGCATAAATAACCATCCTTTTAGCTAGATCAAAAACATGTCCAATTAAATACACAAGAAAGATTATAAGAATAATTAAACCTTATTTACATGTATTATATCTATATCTATATATGTATATAAACCTGTCTCATCTTTAACTTTTTCCCAAATAAACTCAAATTTTGAGCTGGCTGTTATTTTTTTGACTTATCACTCAAATAAGGAGTAGGATGGCATCTTTACTTGCAAGCACTTACTCCTCCTGCAAACGAACCGTAACAGCAGCATAAAGTACAATATCCAAAAGGGTGTTTGATTATACAACGAGAACGAGAACGAAAAGCGAAAAAGGACAATAAGCAAACTAAGTTGGTTTTAGCCTAGTCGAATTTGCGTCTTTCCTGTCCGTGTTAAGGTCCGGGTTTCAAATTTCTTGGAGATGGTTTATTACGATGGCAAAATTATAAAATCAATTTAAATATGACAAAAACAATACACACATATTCATTCATATACGTAAGTTAAGAAAAATTAAAAGTAACGTACCTTTGATAAATTGTTTGATGGAGAACCGGATTCACCTTCGGGTGCCTCAGATATTCGCACTTCTGATTTCTCGTTCGAGTAACTGAAAGAAAAGCGCAAATTAAGGAAATTTATCTCTCCCATGTTCACTATTATTATTATGTGAACTAAGACGGTGTAAACTTGAAATATCAATTCACGGCGTATTTAATTGTCAGCATAAGTGCTCGAATTAAAGAGATAGTAGGAGTTAAAGGTATAAGATATATATACGTTGAGAGTATAGTAACCCATATTAGCTCAATACAATCCACCCATAGAAGTCTTTGCTCGACTGGTACCACTCCGTACGTGATTACATGAGCAAATGGCCAAAGCTTCCAACCAGCCTATTTTATATTTAACCAAAAAGAAAATAAGGATTAGTCAATCAAGATTCCGTTCAATCAATTCTTGAATAGGTCAAATTATTATTAAAGAAACATGAAAAAGCCGACTCTTTATCAACAATTTCCCATTACGCAGAAAATGCTATTGATCGATCATACACTATGGAACCATGTCTACACATAGACATCACAAATAGAGTAATTAATCATAAACAAGAGAATCTTTAAAATTTAGAAAAATGAAGTATAATGAAATTATTCCACATACAAGTTCATAAACGAAAGTATCATAATAGTTACGTTGTTGCCTTTCCTTGTAATTAGAAGATGATGGAATGACGGGACCTTATATTATATTGCAATTGGTAACGCAAATTTGGCTTTATGAATCAACTTTGCATTTTTACTAAATCTAAAAAGAAAAAAAAAAGAAAAAAAGAGGGATAAGAAACAAGTTTTGGAAGAGGTTCTTACAGTCAACATAGGCCAAAACGTTGCTCTCAATTCATTAAAAATAACGACGGGTGATTCCAATCGCAAGAGAGCTAGAACCACAAAGTAGATGCTGTTCCAAACTGCCGACCATACAGTTTGGTCAAACGCAACTTTAACCGGGACCACCCACCATCCTTTGTAAGGAAATAGAACCTGTCAAACCAACCGAATAAATATCAACAAATTTTCAAAGCTATATATATTGGGATATAATTCAATAATATCGAGCCACGAATATCACCTCACAAAATTGGTAATAATAATGAGAAAGTGATCCGTGTAGTGTGAATCCAACAAGGCCGGACCTAAACATACGCGTTCGATCAATATCGAAGAGGGGCTTCCCTTCGTAACACTGCCAAATTCGTACGCAAATGTGAGGTTGTTGATGATTAAAAAAATGTGGTATAAATTAATTATAACAAAATCGTGAGCGAGAAATGCGTATTACTTGGGCAATCCAATCACCCATGGAGTAGACAATGCCACTGATTGCCATTTTCGACAAAACGGGATGTGTTTTAAGAGTTTCTTCATAAGCATTCCAGCTGTGCTCTGGTGCATACCTCAACACCTCATACAGTGTCCATCCCTACAATTTTCAATTCAAATAAAAATTAAAAAAAAAAAAAAAAGAAAAAAAAAAAATTTCCAGTGATATATACTAATTTTCACAAAAAAATCAACATAGTTCAATATTTTTCATGCTTAACTGTGTAATAAAAAAACTTCAAAGACAAATCAAAACAGAAATGATTTGGTAACAAAATTCCAAAATTGAGCACAGGTAAACTATAACGCAGCCAGAAATTGTAACTTTGAATTCTAGAACGAGAGAGAGAGAGAGAGAGAGAGAGAGAGAGAGAGAGAGAGAGAGAGAGAGAGAGAGAGAGAGAGAGAGAGAGAGAGAGAGAGAGAGAGAGAGAGAGAGAGAGAGAGAGAGAGAGAGAGAGAGAGAGAGAGAGAGAGAGTTGCATCATACATGCCAGTAGTCATGATCAATGGTGAGCAATTTGGTGATAGCAAGAGAACCAGCGCCGAGAACAATAGCGGCATTGATTAATCTATCAGAAGAAGGAATAATACCAACTATCACACCATTATTATTGATGCCCTCATCCTCCTCCTTCACCTTTTCTTCATCTTGGGTTTTCGTAACTTCTCTTTCATCTGTGACAGCTTTGGTGGGCGAAAATTGTCCGATTTTTGTGGCGAGATTAGGGTTATTTAAGAACGGTTTTGAAAGGTTGGAGAGGTGATAAGATGGAGAATTTGAGAGGCTGTAAGAAGAATATCTTTTCGTTTGTATCAACAGTGAAGAAGAAGATGGAGCGAAGAAACTGTTGATTGTAGTCATCTGTAATTTCGCTTGTCTTAAGAGAGGGAGATTATATTTATATTATATATAAATGTTTATTTATTTAATTTATATCCAGTTTTTGTTACAAAACCAAAATATTCACGTGTACACAAGTACATCTATGATAAACAGGTGGTTCACAACAATTTTCTAGAGCTTTCCTTTTTCAACGCGGCTGCTAAATGCAATCCTACAAATTACTTAATAAAATTAAATTTAAGTTTTTGGCTCATCCCCATTTCTTTAATCTAAAATACCCTCCATAATATAATTCTTATAAATTCCATCCATTATACTCTAACTTCTTTAATATTACATATTGACCCCGGATTTAAACAAATATATCACATTAACCCCCAATTTTTTTTTCAGAAAATAAATTTTTTTCTGAAATATTTTTTTTCCGGCCATATTCCGGCGTCGACCGCCGGTCTCCGGCATTGAATTTTTTTTTTCTTAGAAAAAAAAATATTTAAATTAACATTACTGTCTTGGCTACTAAATTACTGTCTCAGACAGTAATATTACTGTTTGTGACACTAATATTATGAATATTATTTTCTCGAACAGTAATATTATTAATATTATTGTCTAAGACAGTTAAATTACTGTTGGAGACAGTAATTTAGCAGCCAATGCAGTAATATTAATTAAAATAATTTTTTTTAAGAAAAAAAAAAAAAAAAAGTCAATTAACAGTTAAATTACTGTCTCCGACAGTTAAATAACTGCTGGAGACAGTAATTTAGCAACGAATACAGTAATATTAATTAAAAATATTTTTTTTAAGAATAAAAAAATCGATTAACAGTTAAATTACTGTCTCCGACAGTTAAATAATTGCTGGAGACAGTAATTTAGCAAAAAATACAGTAATATTAATAAAAAATATTTTCTTTAAGAATAAAAAAGTCAATTAACAGTTAAATTACTGTCTCCGACAGTTAAATAACTGCTGGAAACAGTAATTTAGCAACGAATACAGTAATATTAATTAAAAATATTTTTTTTAAGAATAAAAAAAGTCAATTAACAGTTAAATTACTGTCTCCGACAGTTAAATAACTGCCGGAGACAGTAATTTAGCAACGAATACAGTAATATTAATTAAAATATTTTTGAAGAAAAAAAAAAGTCAATTAACAGTTAAATTACTGTCTCCGACAGTTAAATAACTGCCGGAGACAGTAATTTAGCAGCCAAGACAATAATATTAATTAAAACATTTTTTTTAAGAAAAAACAAAATGAAAAAAAAAAAAAAGTCAACGGCAGGAAAAAAATTTCAGGATAAAAAAAAGTTGAGTTGAATTGGGGGTAATTTTGGTATATATAAAAGGATTTTCATTATTTGCAAATAAGTTTGAATGGGCTGGATTTATTTGAAAGACAAAAAAGTTGGATGTCCCTCTTTTAATTAAGTGCCTTGTCATGGGCATATTTGCCATTTACCCTAAGTTTTTATCTATAAAAGACTAAGAGCATGTACAATGAAATAGCTAAAAAACCCTCTCTAAAGAGTGGGGTCCACATGCCACATACTCCTTTTCCTTCACTTTATCAACTCTCTAAAAATGGGTCCCACATTTATCACTCTCCAAATTAAAATTGCTCCAATGGGTATATTTTGTTGCTCTCCAAAATGACTCTCCAAATATTAAACTATAATAAAATATTCACTATTAATATAAAAAAAATACAAATTAAATTTTCAAGATTTTATATTTAATTAATAATATTAATATAATTACTTGACTTTAAAATTAGACTAATTACGTAAACAAAATTATCATTTAATCATGTTGTGATTTACGTTAGTTTTTTTTTATTTTTTTTATTTTTTTTGTAATATATAAAAATTAAAAACTAATTAATAATATGAAAATTTAACAACTAACATAAAATTGACATAAATATTAATAAAACAAAGGATTACAGAAGATTTGAATAACATTGTTGGAATATCTCTCCAACTAATAGAAAACATCAATAAAAATTACGAGAAAGCTAGTAAACTAATTATTAGGCCCCGTAAACGCTGACTTATCTCAGCGCGTCTTGGTCGAATTCGCAATAGGGGAACTAATGAAGTCTTGCGATCCGATCTTACGAATCATTTGTGGAATATCTTTGGAGACGAGGAGGGTTAAATAATATTATTTTTCTATGTTGTCTTATTTTTATATCTGAGTTGTAATTTCTTTATTTTTGTAATTGTGTATCGTAGTTTATATTGTAATATGTATTATTAATGTTCAATTTAAAGTTACTTTCATTTTATTATTATTCATAAATATTTGTTGAAATACTCAATTATTCATAAATAGGTCCCGCATTAATCACTCTCCAAATTAAAATTGCTTCATTGGATATATTTTGTTGCTCTCCAAATATTAAACTATAATAAAATATTCATTATTAATATAAAAATATACAACTTAAATTTTCAATTTTCTTATAAACTTGATTTTGAAGTTGAAATACCTAATTAAATATAGGCATTATAAATTAATGAAATAATTATTTTCTTGGAATGATAAAATTATTAATGTGTAGTAATAAAAAAAATTCAATTTGTTATAAAGTAAAATAACCTTAATAAGGAATAGTCATCTATTATAAATAAAATTTATTTGTTAAATACAATTCAAAGTATTTAAAACTAATTTTGATTATAATAATAAATACATAGAACTCTAAAAAATAAAATAAAAATGATTTATTTAAAAGCCATAAAAGAAACTTCATAATATTTATTAATGAATTGAATATAAAAAATTAGCTAATAGAAGATAATAAAATACAGAATAAAAGATTATAAAATGATTGTGGGTCCACATTTTTTGGTTAAAGTCCTCCATAACTGTGGCTAGCAAGTTAAAGGATGGCCAAATTTGGTGAGTGCTATTGAGTACTATTTGGTTCCACTGCATCATTTTTGCTCTCCAAAATTTGGAGAGTTGGAAAAATCTTACACTATATCACATTTAAGGAGGCCATTGTACATGCTCTAAAGACTAGTATACTTTTATTAGAATAAAAAACACACAATTACAAATTCCTTCAATTTCTTTTGTGCAAGACCGCACCAACAAAACTCTTTCTTTTGTTCGCATAACCATTTCACATTCTTCTCCAAAAAAAAAGTCTTCCATCTTCTCCGAGAAAAACATCTTCTTCTTCAAAAATCCTCTATGCCCAAAACTCCCAAATCCTACCAAAACTTGTAAAAGAGGACATTATGGATTCAAAAGGCATCATGGATTCTATATATATATATATATATATATATATATATATATATATATATATATATATATATATATATATATATATATATATATATATATATATATATATATATATATATATATATATATATATATATATATATATATATATATATATATATATATATATATATAT
>NW_012194409.1:785355-797190 GCF_000504015.1 Erythranthe guttata
AGAAAAAAAAAAAAAAAAAAAAAAAAAAAAAAAAAAAAAAAAAAAAAACCACAAAAAGACGGCGCATAGCTAGCTGGCTCGTATATATATATATATATATATATATATATATATATATATATTGGTTTTTTTTTGAGAAGGACCAATATATGTTTTAAGTTAAAAAAAAACGTGTAGTCAAAATTCAAAACATACATGTCGATTTATGTGACAAAAATCGACATCAACATCTTGATGTCAATTTTTCGCCAAAAAATCAACATCAATTTTCGCCAGAACTAAACATCTAGATTTTTTTTGTCAAAATATCGACATCTAAATATCGATTTTTCACCCAAAATTGAACATGTATGGGTCGAATTTTCCTCCTCTTCTTTTTCTTCTTCATCGACGACGGTGTGCGGTGTTCCTTCGGCGGCGATTCTTTGTTCATCCTCTCTTTTTTAGGTCTAACTAGTTTTTTTTTTTATTGTTTGAATTTTGTGCTATTGAAATAAGGAAATTAGGGAAAATATAATGAAATAAGAATATATTGTGATAAGGCCTATATTAGTAATTTAAAGTCCTTCTCTTAGTAAGTTTGTTTATATTATGGTCTTCCCCCAAGTAAGGTCTTGTCTTTAAAAAAGTTGAGATTGCAAATATTCGTTGCCTTTTCAAATAAAGGGTAAATTATTCAGAATTATTCTCTCTCTCTCTCTCTCTCTGTCTTTTATATATACTAACATTTTCCCCCCGTGCACGGGAATATATTTAAATAGTTTTTTAAAAAAAAAAAATTAATCAATTTAATGCATAATAAGAAAATATAGTACACTAATATAGTAAAATTTAATAATGTAGTATTATTTATATTTTATATAAAATTAGTTTTTTTAAAACCTTACATACTAAGATATATAATCCAAATAAATAGACTAAGATTTAACACATCGAATTTCTAGCTTTAACTCTTAAGATTTGAATATGTTGATGAAAAATAGGAGATTAATAATTGTTGAAAATTATAGTTAAAAAATTTGTACAGAAAAAATATTAAAAATAAATAATTACATAAGTAACAATAAGGTAGGATTCTTAAGGTAGAATTCTTCACGGGTTAGTTTTAATTGTGACAATTGTTAAAAATCATAGTTAGAAATTAGTAGAGAAAAAATATTAAAAATAAATAATTATAGAAATACCATTAGAGTTTTTTACGGTTGCACAATGTTTCTTTCTTTTATATATATATATAGTCGGGATAATCGGGGTGAGCCGACAGCTGAAAAAACATTAAATACGTCGTTTGAATTCCTCTACACAAATAGGCTGGCCCGAGAACCGAGTCATCGTAATGGTGTTGATTGGCTTTGTGAGGCATGCAGTTATAGAGACAGGCGTGCTGCAGACGGTTCAAGTGATCTTGATGTGTCAACATGTCATTAGTCGCCAGACTGGCCATGCCGCTCTAATTGGGGCAGCCGAAGCGGCGTATGACATAGGATGTACACGTCTCATCGTGCGGCTAACCTAGATCTAAACAGAGTTCCTACAGGCTACAAGTATCTCCGCTCGTGATTTAAATTCTTTTTGCATCCTCTTCCTTACGCCCTAGTTTTCTCTGCAACTTCCGAACCCATCTATGCTCATCCGACGGCACGCACATGACCGTTTATCATCAAATAACCTCTCTTTTTTATTAAATTAAATTTAGCCTCATTAAAATAAAAAAAATTCTCTAAATAAGAATATAAGAGGAAATGGTTAGAAATATAAATTATAAATAATTACCTAAAATATATTTACATTAAAATACCCCTCTTAGTTTGTAAAATTGAAAGGGTAAAATTGAAATTATTGGACGAATAATTTGAAATCTAAGAGCATTCACAGTGGACTCTCTAGAGGCATTGTGAGTGTCAGATTTTTAACCCTCTCTAAAATTTGGAGAGAGTGGTGCTGCAATGGTGAAATGTGCCGCTCTTTGTGACTCTCCAAATTTGGAGAATTGCTAGATACCTCGCCACAGTTAGCAGTGGTTTAAGGAGCATATGGTGGGACCATGTGTTCCCTTCTCATTTTTTATTATTTTCTTATTTTTCATTTATATTATTTTAAATAATAACAATAATAATTTTATAAAAATAACGAGCTTTGTCAATCAGTGTATTAAAAATATGATAATTTTAATAAACTTTGTAATATTTTAATAAAATGAAATCAAGATTTAAAAATTAATTTATATATATAAAAATAAACAAACTAATGCAACTCATAACATAATTAAACATAATAAAATATTAGATAAGATAGCATGATTTAAAATTTAAATTAATCAAGAGTTATATGATTTATTAATTAGAATATATAAATTTCAATTTATTTTTAATTTATTTTTTTAATTTTAATAATGAATATTTTATTATAATTTAATATTTAGAGAGCTATTTCATTGGAACAAAAAATAATTTGGAGACTGTATAAGTGGGACCCAAGTCTTAGAGAAGTGTTAAGGAGGATAAATATGAATATGTGGCATGTGGACCCCATAGTTTGGAGAGTGTATTTGGAGAGCCCCACTATGGATGCTCTAAGACATTATGTTATCTCTAACTTGGCAGCGAACTTCTTAAAATTGATAACGAACTTCTGGAGATTGAAATTGAACTTCGACGGATCTGGTGCTCATTGCTCACTTTCACAATATGTTCCGCACTGTTCCCATAAACTTTTAGCTAACAAAATACGGGATATTTTTTTAAAAATGAAGGACCGATAGTCTTTTATCGAAATAAAAAAAAATTGTGTCCATATTGTCAACAAATTATATTCAAGACAAATTTTAGAATATTCCCAAAAAATAAAAGGTAATTATGGTCACCCTCCCGATGTAAGGTAAATTATGATTAAATATGAAACCTTTATATTTGGGTAATTATAACCATCTCATCAACTATGAATCTTCTTGCATATCTATCCTTATCGTGTCAACAAAATCTTCTAAATTTCGTATAATGTTCTCTAGTTTGTACACGTTTTGTGCAAAAATACAGGTTTTGATTTACCGTAATATGATATTTACAAGTCAAAAGACATATCTTATGATCATCTTGTTTCAAAATTGTGGAATTGGAATATGTAAAACGAATACACACTGGAAAATATTCCACATAATGTAGAATAAATCCACTAAATTTGACATTGCAAAAAGTGAGTGTAAAAAGATTCATAGTTGAGAGGGTGATTGTAATTATGCAAACATAAATAATTTTTTCGTAATTTTACATCAGGTGTGACCGTAATTTACTCATAGGTACAATACATAAAAGTGGTTTGGAACTAGGGGTGTGAACGAGCTCGAGCTTTTGTCGAGTTCAAGCTCGTCGAGTTCCTTCTTGGCTCGAGCTCGAGCTCGAGTTCGAACCCAATCTCATTTTGTTGTTTTTCTTTTTCTTTTTTTAAAATATTTTTTTTAGTTATTATTTTATTATTGTTAAAAATTATTTAAAAATTTATAAAACAAACAATAAATTGTAATTATATATATATATTTTAATATTTATATTTTATTTTTATTTATTTTTATATTATTATACATTATTTAAATAAAAAATAATATATAAAAAGTAAAATAAATAATAAAAATAAAAGTAAGCCTCGCGAGCCGGCTTGTGATCTCACAACAACTAAAAGTTGACTCGAACTCGGCTCATCAGAAAGCTCGAGCTCGAAAAACTCGAGTACGAATTCGAGCTTTTTTTGAGCCGGCTCATCGAACTCACAAGTCGGCTCGGCTCGTTTACCTCCCCTATTTGGAACCCTTTCTGCAATGAAAAATATGAATTTTTAAATTAAAGTGAATTTAAAAATAAATTAATCACATGCCTCACATCCAGACAACAAAACAAGGAGTTGGTGACAGAAGAAGAGAAATCCACCTTTTAGTACAGCAAAATACATCAAATCGAATCGTAACAATGGCGAAACTCGAACAGAATGCAGAAAACGAAACAACATTGAAGCAGCAAACGAAGAAGAAAACAGCCGTAAAGAGGAACCATGGATCGCCATCATTCTTCGTATTTGTGGATTACCTTTTCTTGGGGATCTTCTTCTGTTTCCTCTCCTTCCTTCTCTACAAATTGATCGGTTTTTGATTCAATACGGTACCGTTTCGAACACCCATTTACTCACTCTCCCTTTTCTTTGCCCTAATCTACAATGTTTTTTTTTTTCTCTCACTCAAATTCCCCATTTGTGTATCTACAAAATTGATCATTGTGTACTAATATAAAAATCATATTGTGGCTTTTGATTTTATATATTGCATATACAATTAGGTTGATTGGGAGTGATAGGTATGAATTGTTAGAAATGAAACAATAGATTTTTTTGAATGTATTCTTAAATTGGATCTGACAATTTTGAGGTTCTATAAGCATTTGAAGCAATTTTTTTAATTAAAATATCTCAAGATTCGGATGATCGTTCGATAGCTGCTTAATAATAATGCATAGGCAGTTTCCGGTTGACGAGTTAAACACGAAAGACTAATTATTTGTATGAGAAATGTTGTGCGAGTTATTCATACAGTGTCTAAAATGTAGGATTGTAATTCAACAAGAACTTGTGTTTATGTGACCGTATTATGTCGAATGGATAAAAATAAAAGAATTACGACTGCCTTTTAAACGTGAATTCAAACACCTTAGGAAGTATGTCGAAATAGTCAAATTGAATTTGGTCGGCACATCTTTGTATTGGGATCGTTTGCAGCATTTATTTTGTTTAACTTGTTCATATAATAATGCATTTGTATTTTGTATCCTTGCCATATACTTTGATCTGATATTATTGTCTACACTTGTTTATTTAGACTTTGATGTAATTTTATTACAAGAAAACGAATCTGTTTGTCTACACTTTTTTTATTTAGAGAGAAAACATATTATGAGAAGCACCTACCCTCAAGCATAACCCAAATTTGAAAGAACTTAATCTGTTGAAACTACATTACTACATTGCCCTGTTTTTTAATCTGTTAACTAACCTTCGGTTTTGTTTTCCGTGCAGGGTAGTTATTAGTTACATGGGGGGGCGCATCCCATCTTGGCTCGAGTACTTAAACAGTGATTCACAGGCATGCCGTTAATTTTTCGTTATTTTGGATAATGTCATGCTCAAAGTAAACTCTTGCATTTTTTTTTCTCACTGGTTATATTTATTTTTGTGTAGAATGTATCCTTTTTGACAAAATATTGGACTTTTTTCAGTATTTTTTTTTTTAATTTTTCGTTTGTACAAGTGCGCTCTATGTTTGATGAATTGTCTGAATCCCACTTTTATCATTTATGCTCAGTCCATTTTTGCAGTTCTATGAATTTATTTCCTAGATAGTAGTTTTAGTACACCAGATGATCGATTATCCGGTTCTAAATATAAGACCAAAAGAACTTCAACTCTTCCAAACGTATGTTACTGGTTGGTTGGAAATCCCGTTTTGGTGGAACGCGTTTAACATGCATATGGTGTTAATGCTGATGTTTGCTTAGTATATGATTATGGAACATGCCATATCTCATATACTACTACACTATAATACTATGCTGGATTAAGTACACCGAATATTCCATTACAATTCATATCAGTGTATGATTCTCCGAGTTTTGTGTAGATTTAATCCTATTTATTGTACTTGTAAAAGAAATAACGTATACTTGATAAAAAAAAAAAAAAAAAAAAAAAAAAAAAAAAAAAAAAAACACTAAGTAAAATTCAAAGGTTGCAAAAAAGCTAGATTTTCTTTATTGATAGCAAACAAGGTACAACTAGAATAGCAGATACTGAAACATAAAAATGGCATCTCAAAGACTGAAAATTTAAGAAAGCACACAATTTCCACCATAGTTGTTATTTGACTTGAAAAATTAAACCTAAGCAAACTCAATTGCCGGATGGTGTAGGAACCCTGCTGCCACCATTAGGGTTTGGCACTTCCACTCCGGGGTTGGGCAAAAGCGTGTCGTCACCGCCAGGAACATAGCTGCGGGGGCTTCCACCCCCTGCCGGATCACCACCACCAACTCCGGGGATCGAAACACCGTTTCCATTTGGGGCACCTGTGATGGGGTCGTAGTTGAAGTTGAAGTGGGACCCTTTTGGAGGTAACATCACTCGGCCGATGCCTGGAATCAACACTGATCGATCGAAATGTCCAAACCACTCGGGCTGCAGCTTGGCATCGGCCGGGATGTTTCGTGCTTCAACGGTAGCATGATGTACTACTAGATAGATTGACAAGAAGACAACAAAACCGAGAAATGCTCGGCTATGGAAAGCCATATCGACTTAGATTAATGTGGAGGCAAAGATAAGGAGAATGTATTACGGAGATTGATGATGATCAGTTGCTTGGTGATAGTGGAAATGTGTGAAGGGTTTTTTATACTTGAATTTTTGTGACAGTGTTTTGGCGGTGAGTTAATAGATTGTGTGATGTAGAGAGTATTTATTTGCAGGAGTACGTTGGTTTTGCATGCTGAAACATAGTGGTTGCACATTTAAGGGAGAATAATTAATGAACCTTTTTCACAAACCAAGAATGAACGGCTAATCAATTCTTTATATTCTTCCTAGGGTTAATATGCTAGAGGTCCCTAGTTGGATCTGACAATTTTGAGATTCGATAAGCACTTGAAGCAAATTTTTTACTTCAAATATCTCAAGATCCGAATGGTCCTGCGATGGGCAGTTTTCAGTTGACGAGTTGAACACGAAAGACTAATTATTTTTCTGAGAAATGGTTTGCGAGTTATTCATACAGAGTCTAAAATGTAGGATCACTAAAAAATCGGGTAATTCAACAAGAACTTGTGTTTATGTGACGGTAATTCTGTATTTTTTTTATCCTATTCCTTACGATATACCTTCGTGATCTGAGAGTATGCCTACACTAGTCTATTTACAACTATTACATGAAATGACTCTGTTTGTACACAAATGCAACCGAATTGGAGAAAGTGGATTATTACGGAACGAGCAATTTTGCACTTTGAGACTTTCTTGGCTTATTGTGATAAGCAGCTGACGTTAATTCCATTTATACTTATAATTCGTTAATTCCATTTGTGATAAGCGTCTTATTTAAAAGCCAGCTACTTATCTTTAGCATAGCGCTCTGCTGAAACTACACTGCTCTGTCTTTTAATCTGCTATCTGTTAACTAACCTTCGGTTTTGTTTTCCTTGCCATATATTTGCAGGATAGCTATTTGTTACATGGGTGGGCATTCGATCTTGGCTCAAGTACTTAAACAGTGCTTCACAGGCATGCCGTTAATTTTTCGTTATTTTGGATAATGGCATGCTCAAAGCGAACTCTTGCATTTATTTTTGTGTAGAATGAATCATTTTTGACAAAATATTGTACTGTTTTACTTTTTTTTTTTTTTGTAAAGTTTTGACTTGAATCTACAAACATGCACTGCTCCATCCAGTATCTATATATTTTTATTCATCTATTAGATAAACTGTACTATACTAGATACTAAACTGCAATTCATGTTAAAAAAAGTCGGTGTACAGAGTACAATTCTCCTTTTTTTTGTATAGGTATGACCCGATTTATTGTGTACTTGCAAAAGAAATAACATATACATACAGTCGATCAAAAACTAATGTAGCAAGCATACTTGAAACATGAAACACTAAGTTTTAAAGGATGCAAAAAAGCTAGATTCTCTTTATTGATAGCGAACACAGTACAACTAGAATATATAGCAAATACTGAAACATACATACAATCTCAAAGACTGAAAATAAAGCACACAATTTCAACCATAGTTACTTAATTATTTTACTTGAAAAAAAAAATCCAGCTAATTAATAAGATAAGTCATTAATGGCCAGATGGTGTAGGAACCCTGCTGCCAGTGCCACCACTAGGGTTTGGCACCTCCACTCCGGGGTTGGGCAAAAGCGTGTCGTCACCGCCAGGAACATAGTTGCGGGGGCTTCCGCTCCCTGCCGGATCACCACCACCAACTCTGGGGATGGAAACACCGTTGCCATTTGGGGAACCGGTAATGGGGTTGTAGTTGAAGTTGAGGTGGGACCCTTTTGGAGGTAACATCACTCGGCCGATGCCTGGGATCAACACTGATCGATCGTAATGTCCGAACCACTCGGGCTCCAGCTTGGCATCGGCCGGGATATTTCGTGCTCCGACACTAGTATGAACTACTAGTGCAAGAGAGACGGACAAGAAGACCATAAGACTGAGAAATGCTCGGCTGTGGGAAGCCATATATATTGCCTTAATTAGATTAATGTATTGGAGGCAAAGAAAAGGAGAGTGTATTAGGGAGATTGATGATTAGTTGCTTGGTGATGGTGGAAATGTATGAAGGATTTTGAGGGTTTTTTATACTTGAATTTTTGTGACTGTGTTTTGGCGGTGAGTTAATGGATTTTGTGATCTGAAATATTCATTTGCATGAGTGCGTTGGTTTTGCATGCTGAAACAAAGTGGTTGCACATTTAAAGGGAGAATAATGAACCCTCTTCACAAACCAAGAATCAACGGCTATTCAATGCTTCATGTTAGAATGCTGGTGGAATTATATTCCCCAATTAATTAGAATTCTAAGGAAATTATATTTTCCCATGTATGTATGTGACCAGTGGCGGATCTAGCTATGGTCTAGGGTGTGCAGTTGCACACCCTTGATTGTAAATAAATAGAACCGTTATAAATCGGCAGTTGGTTGAGGTGGTAAAGTTATGCCTTCTTTTTTTAATAGGTCCCGGTTCTAAACCCTACCCTCGCAATAATGATTTTTCTTTTGAAATCGTAACATTTTGTCCACTATTTTTATAAAGTGATATTTAATTTTTTTATTCTACAATTTCGAACCCCCTTGGCAAAAATCCTGGATCCGCCACTATATGTGACTTGTCAATGATGTACACATGTGTGTATTACAAAGGGAATAAATAATTCTTTGTTGGTTTTGCGATTAATTGGTATATTTGTTTGGGCCTCTTTGATATAACCCCAATAAACACGGTTATCGGTCGGGTCAGACCCGGACCCGGACCCGACCTGACCCAGACCTACTCCGTTGACCGAGGACAAGGAACCGGACCCGAGTTTGCATGGGTCGATTTCGGTTCTTGTATTTGAGAACCCGACGGGTCTACCTGAGGAACCGATCAGAGGAACCGTCGGGTCCACCCGAATTAATTTATTTTTTTTTTCATTTTAAATTTTGAATATGTAACGGTTATAATCCTAGATCCGAACCGGACCCGGTCAGAAACTTCTATTTTTTTTTTAATTTTCACTGGCCACCCATAACCGACCCGGACCGGAACCCGAACCGGGTCCGTTCCGGCAGAATTCAAAATTTTCATATTGTTTTTTGGGTAAATTGCACTTAACCCCCTTGTGGTTTGAACATTTTGCACATGACCCCCTCATGGTATGAATTTAGGCACATAACCCCCTTGTGATTTTGACATTTTGCACATAGCCCCCTTATGGTATGAAATTAGGCACATAACCCCCATGTGGTTTTGAAATTTTGCACATAACCCCCTTATGGTATAAAATTAGCACATAACCCCCTTGAATAAAAAAATGGAAAAGACTAAATTACCCCTATCAAGTCAAAAGTTCTTATTTTTATTTAAAAATAATTATTCTATAAAATGAAAAGTTTAATGTATTTTTTTGTAAAATGAGAAATATAACATATTATTGTGTTTTTTCTATTTTACCGCACATATATATTTTTTAAATTTAATTTTCATTTCAACTTGAGAGAAATGCTTTTTTTGGATTTTTCCAAAAGAATAAAATAAATAAATATTTTGTTTCTTAAAAAAATTAAATTTCGGTCACAACTATAATATAATAAATTATATAGAAAATAGTAATATAATAATCATAATTAATGACAATGTTAAAGATTTTCAAATTGATTTTTAAAATTAAATAATTTCTCAACCGTACAACAATTAGTATTATAAACCTTTTGTGGTAAAATTAAAAAAACACAATAATATATTATATTTTTCATTTTACAAAAAAATATATTAAGCTTTTCATTTTATATAATAATTATTTTTAAATTAAAACAAGAATTTTGGACTTTATAAGGGTAATTTAGTATTTTCAAGTTTTCTATTCAATGGGGTTATGTGCTAATTTCAAACCATAAGGGGGTCATGTGCAAAATTTCAAAATCACAAGGGGGTTATGTGCCTAATTTTATACCATAAGGGGGTCATGTGCAAAATGTCAAAACCACAAGGGGGTTATGTGTCTAAATTCATACCATAAGGGGGTCATGTGCAAAATGTCCAAACCACAAGGGGGTTAAGTGCTATTTACCCTTGTTTTTTTCAACAGTCAAGATTATCTAACTGTTTGAGATGGAGGGCCAGGATGCATCGACCGTTATACCCGAGCCGAACCTGGCCGGAAGAATTTCAATTTTTTAGGGCTAAATTCAGTTTGCACCCTTAAAGTATAGGGTTGGTAACAATTACCCCTTAAAGTTACAAATGTAACACTTACCTCCCCCATTAATTAATTTAATGGTAAGTCTTTGAATGATGTGACATTTTTTCTTTCCAAAATGTCCTTCTAGCCATTATATAAATAATGAATATGTAATAATAAAAAAAATCAACAACCTTTCAAAAACTTAATTTTACTATTCCCTCTGTTCCACAACAACTGTCATTTTTTAAATGTTACTTTACATTTCCAACACTGCATTAATTGTGTAATTATCAATTTTACCCTTATTAACTATCTCCAACACTCTCTCACATTAATTATTGCCAAGGGCATTTTAGTATAAAAACATATATTTTTCTAAAATTAAGCAACATTTATTGAGATCCTTAATCCTTGTGCACAAGCTAAAAACGACAATTATAAAGGAACGGATGGACTATTTCAGTATTGTAAATTTACGAACGAAAAAATTTGAATTCTAGTTTTTTCTTTTGTTTTACTTTATGTTCATCTATAGTTAATAAAAAGTGTAACAAATATACCATTTTTAATTATGATTTTATAATTTATCTAGTTATTTTAATTAGTATATGACTCTAATAGAATAATCTCACTTTTTACTTCTGAGAATCACAAAAGATATTCTAAAGTTAATAAGAACTCACAATTTGAACGTATAAATATTTAAATATTTTTTATTGTGAAAATTTAAATTGAAGTAACTCAAATAAATTTTTAAATCAATAATTATTATAAAAAAATAGTATGTTTAAGTCTTCTTGAAATGAATATTTTTTGTCTTGCAAATATTTAACGTGATTGAGATTTATATTTATATTAGGGTCATATAGTAATTAAAATGTGGATTTAAACATAAATCAAAATATTTCTTAATAATTATTCTATTTATAAAATTTGTTCTTTTTAAAGATTGTTGAAAGGATATTGTTACATATGCATATTTATACAATAGCTAGCAGGGTACTTTGGGAAGAAAGAATGCCACATCATTCAAAGTCAAAGTCTTACCATTAAATTCATTAATGATTGGGTAAGTGTTACATTTCTAACTTGAAGGGGTAAGCGTTATAAAACTTACAGTTTAAGGGTGCAAACTATATTTAACCCTTTTTTATACCTATAAATACCACCATACCCCCCTTTCTTCTCTCTATTTAATTTTTTTTTTCTTCCTCAAAAATTAAGGCTGATAAATTTCTTGCTTGCTCCCTCAAACTTCACACTCACACATCAAACGCACGAACAAACAATTTTTTTTTATCTATCGAATGAAGGCAGCCCCCCCCACAAATCCTCCCCCCGCCG
>NW_012194409.1:797452-834140 GCF_000504015.1 Erythranthe guttata
TCTCAGAGTCTTTTCTATTCTCGATTAATTCTGCAAGCATTCTCGATTTTCTTTCCGGTTTTCAATTTTCGTTTTTCTTTTCATTACTCTAAAAAAATGCCTTCAAGTGATAATCGTGAATAGGGAAAAGACGTTATCCTGCCCAAATTGGAGTGGGATTGTTCTATGATTGGCATCAACAATCAATTCCCAAACTTGGAACTCACACTATCGATTATCGAAATGTACTTCTTGATGATGATGATGATGATGATGATGATGATGATGAGCCGACCGAGGTACCGCCTCTTAGCCTACCGACCGAAGTGCCACTTAGGCCAAGGTGATCGAGGGCCCCTAGGCCATCTCCTACGCCATCTTATACGCTACACCGTCTCAATCATCACTCGGTGGAGGATCCTAAATGAATGATACATAAGCAAAGTCCAAATTATTTCGTGTCCGTTTTACTAGAGCAGTTATGGAGGACGGGTGCGTACGAGCGTTTTACAATTATTAAAAGGTATTTGTCTACTTTTTACAAGCCTTTTATTTTTTATTTTTTAATTTATTTGTCTATTTTATTCAGCAAGTGATATGGTTGATCGAAGGTAAGACCTAATCAACTTCAATTTTGAAAATGTCCTCTCAGCAGATGCAACGATAACTGGAATTGTTAACAATATCTAATAAGTAATCCACGCATTTGGAAAACCACCCTCTATAACCTGCAAATAGTTCAAGACTTCAATTGGCCTTTTCATTTCTTCTGGTAAAACGCATCTCAAAGCTATCAACTCCATCGATAAATCAATTCCGTCAATATCACAAGTATTATGTGTTAGATATTCTTCAAGTTTGACACAATAAGTATTTAATGTCTCATAATCATAGATTTTAGCCTCATGAAGTCAAACAAAAAGCTTAACTTCTCATCATATTTCTGAAATTGTTCCAATCTGGTACTAAGTGATAAAAGATCTTGATCCACCACATAAGGAAAGTACTTCACTCGAAAGCATTCTTCAACCGATTGTACCACGTCTTCACTAGAGCTCTCATCAAAATGTTTTCTTCTATGAATGATGCATTTCTCAGAAAAACACAGGATCAATTCCCATCGTATTTGCAATCTCCACAGCTTCTGCCTTAGGCTCTAAATATCCAGTTTCTCTATAATTCTGAAAAAAAAGAAATGAGCCCCTTACGTTGCTTGATAGCCACATCAATATCCATATCTTCTGCTTGAAGGATTTTGCTAACAACATTTATAGCAAATAACACATTATGCCAGATAATCATGCCAAACAAGAATTCATAATTCTCAAGTTCATGAGAAACCAAAGAATTAGCTTCACTCTTCGCTTTGGCATCTTCTCTACTATTTGCCAAGTCAAATAATGCATCTCTTATTTTTGGATGATATCTGATAGCTCTGAGACTTTCAACGTGACTTTCCACACGAGTTTGAGACAATGGGTTAAGTGTAAGTTCTTGTATATGACGTTTCAAAATATTCCACCGCTTTGTAGAAGATGCAAACAAAGTATAAATACGCTGCACTACTCCAAAAAAAGATTCTGCTTTGGTACAACAACTAGCCATGTCACAAAGTGTAAGAAGTAGGCTATGACAACCACATGGTGTATAAAATGCTCACGGATTCACTTCAAGTAATATTCTTCGAACACCTTTGTGTTTTCCTTTCATGTTAGCCCCATTATCATAACCATGACCTCATGTTAGCCCCATTATCATAACCATGAACACCTTTGTGTTTTCCTTTCATGTTAGCCCCATAACCATAACCATTATCAAGTTCAAGAGTGCTTAGTGCATCAACGAGTACATTAAGATGTCCCAAACCTGTTGTGTCATACACTTTCAGAAATTGCAAAAAAAAACTCTTTAACAGTTATTGGCACAACTGAAATATCTACGCACCCAACTACCAGAGTCATCTGTTCTTCATGACTAACATCAAGAGTACAATCAAGTATTATGGAAACGTATTTCGCCTCTTTGACGATTTTCACAATTGTTCTCTTAGTTTCACTGGAGAACATTTGAATCAATTCTTTCTTGATTTAGTTACTATAATATTGATGGTGAATTGATTTATCCTTAATACGCCGAAGGTGGTCTTGCATAACTGAATCATACTTTGTGCAATCATCTGGATATAGCTTAAGAAGTTGCCATTGTGCGCTAGATCAATGATACGAACCACGCCAACAATGTGACCATCCAAAGAAGGATTCAATGGGATGGAACCGCGACCCGTAGCCTACAAAGAGGCAAAAACCTTGGTATGCAAAGACGCCACAATCAATTGCGGAAAATTGATTGATAAGTCAGGAGCGAACGCCACAGAGAAACTCCAATAAGTTCATAGAGTTCTTAAAGAACTAACGAGAATAATCTCAAATTATTTATCAAAATTCGTCCATTGAAATAAGCCAAATTGACAACCTATTTATAATATCTAAAAAGACTCATTTTTTCACAAGGAAAAGAACTTTTACCTAAAATATAATAAGGAAACTAATAAATAAGAAAATCCTAACCATAAAAGAACTCTAAAATAATAAAAAAAATAATAAATCATAAAATATAAACATGCATAATTAAATTCAATAACTTGAACATCAAGTCGACTTCTCCATCAACCTTCTAAACTCGCGTAGACATTTTTGGCTGTGCACGTCCAAGCACTTCAAGCTAGATTTCGTCACTGGTACACTTTGAATCTCTCTTTGGTCAAAACATGAAAGTTCTAGATCTTTCCATTAGCTTTCCGAATAATTTTGAATCAACCTAAATGAACTTAAGATGAGAGAGTTATAACTCGAATGGTAAAACTGCCAGAGATAGGAGAAAATCTTTGATGCATGGAATTCGAGTTGTCCAACGAATTATTCTCTTTCTTTTCTTCCAATTACAACCCATTGACATCTCAAACATTCTATTCAAGCCTTTCTTCTGCAAGGAAAACTTGAATAGCCTCTTTAAACTCGTACACTTGCGCTTCTTCCAATTGTTCGTGTTGGAGCTAGTTAGGATCCTATCAATCAATTTTCTCACTATCTCCATGAAATGCTAAATTATTATTAGCAAGAGTTTTTACAAGAGCAATTATCCTCAGTAATACTTGTCGCCAATGTGGCTCTTTATTGGTTTGCTCTTGTAAACTCTTATCCATTATCTCGTGCTTTCTCAACCTTATCTGCAAATCCATCCATTTACTCATGCATGCAGGTGATCTTTACTTGTTTCATGAATTTGAAGTCTCTTGCTAATATTCCTCCAATCCTTATGTCCACCAGAAGTTAGATGAGAAGTGGTTTTATCATGCTTGAACAATTTACAGCAAAAGCAGAATACTTTGTCTTCAACAAGTGAATATACTAATCATTTTCTATCTTTTTTCTCCCCATTCAAAAGATCTCGAACATAAAGTGTACAAGAGAAATGTCTAGCAGTCTCATCTTTAGGAAAATTGACATCATTATCTGTTATTCTTATCGGTCCTCTTTCCACCAAAATATTCTCAGATTATGATCAACCTTAGCCCAATTTCCAGGATCATAAATGTTCAACGGCCCCACTTCACAACCTTCATGAAAATCTTTATCCTGACTATCTTCATTCAAATTTTCGTCATTCGGTTGATTAGGTTCTTCATTCACCAAGACCTCATCTTCTTATTTCACTTGATCTTCATCTTCGTCATCAACATTCAAATCATATCCTGCCTCAACTGGAAAATCGGTGCTCATCGAATTTTCAACTGATCTTGAACCCGAACCCATTGTACTAGTATTGCCGAATGTTACAAACTTCTTTATTGTCGGTAGAGATTGCAAAAATTTCTCAATCGTTTGTTTCTTTTTCTTTTTCTCATTCCCTCACATATGTTTTCGAGGATCCATTATTTGCAATTGTATGTCGAAAATCAGAAGATGTAGTCCGTAGCCCTCTCCTTGAAAACACCAACTTTTTGGATCAACTCCAAAGATTTTTAGCGTGGGAAAAACGGCAAAAAACATATAATAAAAATCTACACTTGTAAATAAGAGCTCATATCCTCTTTTACTAAAATTTTGATGCAAGACAAATAACACCGCATGCTGGAAATTGAAATTAATTTACAAAAGACATACCTTTTAATTTTAGGGAGGCGCACAAAAAGTATTACTATGAGTAGGGTTGAGAGATTTTTTAATTTCAGTAATGGTGTTTTGTACGTTTCCTTCTACCAGGGATACATCCATTTTTTATGTTTTTTTTTTTTACTTTTCTTTAAGCCTTAAGGGGCCCATCGGAATAAATGATTTTTTTATTCAAGTTGCAGGTGGGTATTGGGTGGCGTTAACTACCAACGTTAACCACATCGTTGTTTTGTATTTGTATTTCATTTAAATTACATAATTTTATATATATAAAATTTAGGGCCTTTTTGGAAGTGCCCAAAGCCTTGGCTTCCTATAAGGGCCGGCCGGCCCTGTGGGGTACAATTAATGGGCTAGAGTTATTGCACTATGATCACTTTTGTTTAGATGGACTGATGATGATTGTCTAATAGATCATTTAAAAAATATATATGGTCCTAATTGTTCTCATCAACCAAAAACTGTAACTACTCGATCTAAAAAAAACGTGGTTAATCACATGAAACTTGAGTTACTATAGGAATTTCTTATGATAAATAACAAAGTTTCTATTTGTTATGATATTTGGAGTGATAATTGGGGTCGTAATGACTATAAGGATGTGACATGTTATTAGATTAATCGTGCATGAAAACTTGAAAAAAAATTGATTTTCCTATTGTGAATAATGGTCATGCTACATCTGAAATTGCACAAGCACTTCGCCATGTGTTCGATTCATATTTATTAACAAAAAAAGTTTTTTCAATTTCATTTGATAATGCAAGTGCCAATACGTCTTCTATCCCTGATCTCTTAGATGCATGTAAGCTAGCATGTGGGAGATATGTCATATTTTGAATTTATGTGTGTTTTAATAAGATGGTTTACGAATGTTAGCAACGCACTAAAATTAGATTATATATTCAATACATATGTCAACACAAATCGGTTTACTAGACAATGGTGGAAGTTTTGTGAAACCCGCCACATGCATCGAGTTAGATTTAACAGAGATACTCCAAATTATTGGAATTCAACATATAGACTTTTAAAACAAATTTTGAATATTAAGATTTATTATGTTAATATTTTAACTCGCAATTTCCACATGCTTAAATTTATATTTTACCTTCTGAATGGGATACATGCTTTCCAGTATGTAATGTTTTATACAGTTTTTCAAAAAAAAAAATGATTTAATATCTGATACTTATTATCATACTGCTCATTTAGTTGTTTATCAGTTATGCAATATTTTCGGTGTTATTAACGAAGCTATGCGCAAATTGAAATTTTAGTTCCGTGTTTGAATGATTAAGATTTTTTTTTGCAAATGTTATATGAATATTCCTGAGCTATATTTGGTTGCTACAATTTTAGATCGTAGACTTATGCCTGACTTTTTACCTGATATGCTATAAATTATTACGAGAATTTGTCTAGGAATATACCATTGCTTGATTGCCCCCCAATTCCTAACGTACATACTCTTGTGTTAGAGTAGGTGACCGAAGAGCCAACTAATTGTTGTGTTTTCTCACGCTACTCGTAAATAATCTATTTCGTATTAATGACAAAACCCCCTTGGCATTCTATATATTTGTCCCTTGCATAAGCATAGATGTAGTCCTTGTAGTTACTTAATTACTGTAAATAGATCTAGTAGAATCGTGAGATTATTTATTTAAGTATAGTAACTGTTAAACATTGTTCCTAGTCAATGGGTTACGCCACTAATGAGGATATTGGCCTTTCCCATTCGAGACTAGCACTTAGTGTATGTGTACTGCGTCTCATCAGTCAACGGTGTTGTGACATCGGCATACATAAGTGGGTGCTCATACGTTGACGAGTTCACTGAACTCCCTCAATCTAGAGATCTCTAAGTGGTTCCCAATAATCGAGTAGAGGTTTCTATGATATAGTTGTACACCATTAATCCTTAAGACCCAGACATCCCCGTGACTTCACTAGAGGACCAGCTGTATCGTGACGTGTCCCTGAGTTCCACCGAGGACCGCCCCAAGGGCCAGTGTTCGTGCAGTCCGAAATCTAGTGGGAGGTTTGTGCGTTGTAGTAGGAGATTCGATCGCTTGAGTAGTCATGGATATCCTGTGTGTTCTTGCGATTTATAATCCATGAAGTCTGTGGCCACAGCTGAAAGTGTCGTGATAAGATAAATATATTTCTCTAAGTCAAACACGAACGGATTATATAATCAAGAATGTCCACACAATTATTAAACTCATAAAGAGGTCTCGACGAACCAATGCCTCTAGTTCAATCGGGATATATGTATCGAAGGGATCGTACTACACGTTAACTATATCACAATGTTCTTGCAGGCACTTCATTTGTATCTAGGGAATCATGACGCGTAGTTGCTAGACGCCAATCTTGATTCGTTGGGTAGTTATGTTGAAACTAGATTCAACTTAATTGTAACTCATATGAGGTTGAGGACTTTGTATAGGCATTATATTCACCACCCTAAATCTAATTTGAGTCCTAATAAATCAATCATAAGGAAATAAAATCCTTTATGATCTCTGCAACCGAAATTAGATAAGAAAGAATCTTTTCAGTATCTTTCCTAATCTAATACAACTAATAAGGAAATAAATAAAATCCTACACAATAAAATCTCTAGAAATTATGGACTAACTAATTTCCTTACAAAAAAACATGGAATAAAATCAATGACAATCTTCTACACTAAACAACCCGATTGTTTAACCTAATCTCGAGAATGTGGTGCCAATATCCTCTTTTTTACTACACATTCCATTTGTTCCCCAAATGAGGATAATCAATCAATAATAAGCATAGATGGGATATCTAATCAAGAAATTTCTCAATCTCTCAACGCATTTTAGGAAACAATGTAAATGAGCGCTGATTTTTCAAGGCTCAATCAAGATTCTAATGATAAATTTTAAATTTGAAGGCGGCTTGAAATGCTCAATATTGGATCAAATACGTTTTTGTAATACTAAGTTATTCCACCAGTACCACACTTCCAAGGTTCTCTAGTGAATTCTAGTGTCGTCAAAACTGTGATCAAGCATAAACGCCACTAACTTCAATCCCAACATTCACGAATCAAACAACTCAAAAATTCTTAATATTAATATTACTTAGGAGTGAATTGTCGTGGGAATTAAGAATTACTTTGTGACGCAATAAATTTACTGTTAATACTAATGTGTTACACATTAATATTAATTTTCTTTTCTCCAAAATTTACTGTCGCTTAACACAATAATATTGTTGTGCTTACCGGGAAAAGATGTTCAGATAAAAAAAAGTTTCAAACAAAAAATATACATTCAATGCTGTTGATCGGTGTTGATGGGAAAAATCATACAAAAAAGGGATTATATTAGGGACCCCTCATATGAAAAATATTTGGATCTAACCACCAAGGAAATTACATCTTAGTGCATTCCCCCTCCATTTTGATATTTGGGATACCTCCGACCACTTTGAAGTACCTAAAATGACCTTTTAAAATCAATTTTAAACCCTAGCCGACTCACAACTGTCTCTCTTCATCTCTCAACTTTCGAATCCAAATCCTGCCCCGATAGGTTTTCAACCGGCGATGTTGCATCCCGGAGTCATAACTATCTCTCCGGTGGTCGGAATTCGATGGCTTAGCTACTATTAGATTCATCTCGGCTATTTCTTTTGGTGGTGATTTCATACAGTTTGGATCTCTGGATCTATTTTTGCAATCGTCTTACAGTCGGTGCGTATTTCGATGACGGTGGATCTTGCCGGAGGTGTAATTTATGTTCCGGCAGCCGGAATTTGACGGGCTACCCACCGTTGGATTCCTCTCATCGAGATCTATTTTTTGATTGAAATTTTGATCAATTTTTAATGGTCAAATTTATTTTTATAATTTTTTTTCATTGCGAGCGCGGAACATTGGGTGGTTAGCGGCGGCTAGGGTTTTGGTAGGAGGCACTAGGGATGAGGAGTCATTGGCGATTTGGTCTAAAATTCGTAGCATTTCGCAGCTATGAACTCTCTCTCTCTCTCTCTCTCTCTCTCTCTCTCTCTCTCTCTCTCTCTCTCTCTCTCTCTCTCTCTCTCTCTCTCTCCCTCTCCGTTTGTCGATTTTGTAATGTTTTGATGTTGCTACAAATTTTGTTAATTTGCACTAAAATAATTTTTTTTTGTTTTGATTTTGCAATGACAGCTTAATGGAAGCCATGGATCATGTCCTTGAAGGTGTCAAAAAATTTGGTTGAAGTTGTAGACGAATTTGATGATTTTGACATCTGCTTCAAGTTACAGTATTCTAGAGACTGTGTACATTACTACTTATTATTATGCATTACTAGTAACATATAGTAACATGTAGTAATATATGCTTGTAATTTTGTATTTCGACTGGTATTTGTTGGTTATGAGTAGATTTATCATATACATATTTAAATTGTGCATTTTTGTTGTTGGTGTTTATAATTTTTTTGTATAAACGTTCATATTCGTGTTTGTACATAATTGGTCGACTAAAAAATCGGGATAAAAAGAAAGAACATTACTACGAATGACTATAGTTTACTACAGCTACATGTACTCCTTTTTAGTATAGTAAACATATCAATTTAAAAAAAAAAATTATTAAAAAAAATATTTTTTTGTAAAGAAAACTAAAAACAATTAATAAAAAAGATATACATATAAAAAAAATAACAAAATAAAAAAACAAGTTTTTATAAAAATAAATAAACAAATCAGCAAAAGTGCTAAATGCAGAACCAAAAATACTAAATGTAGTTTGGGCGAAATTGCATATAAGGGTAATATAGTACTTTCCTCTCACCAGGGGTATCCATAAGGATGATTTATGCTTGAATTTTTCCCTAATTTATTAGGAACCTAGGGGTATATAAAATAAGCCCAAAAAACAAAAACAAAAAAAGGCAACATATTTGAGAGGATCTATTTGGGAATAAGTAGGCAATCATGGGCTTTAATATAAATTTCCCTATTAGTATTTAGTTACTCCATTTCCATTGATCCAATCATTTTTCTAACGTACTTTAAAAATTGGCAAAATCTCGTAGATAGTCTATCATTTTACTTTTTAGTCCGGCTTTAGACCCTCATGTCTCTATTGTCTCTTATCATCCCTCAACCTTACACTTTTATCATTTTACTTCCTTGGCGTATAAATTTGGTAACTATAACGGAATCTCGTTAAAATTGGATGAAATATTCCATTGTTAAATATTTTTGATAAATTAAGAAAAAAGTAATAAATAATTAATTTTATAAGTAAAAAATAATATTTACAACCAAGAAAAATATAATTTATAAAAATATAACTTAAAAAAAAAGTATGCAACACATTAATTTATATTAATTCACAAATATACATTTAAATTTATTTTTTTGGTATGACTTAATTTTAGGAACCTATCTATTAATTATGATATATCATCTACATATATTATTTCTTTGAATTTATTTATATTTTTTAATTTTATGTTAGTATTTAAAGAACTAATTCGATATATGTTTTTCTATATATTGTTCTTATTTTGTTTATAGTTTATTAAAAGTAATTATAAGAATGGAATATTCCATCTATCTATTAAATAAAAGATTCCGTTAAAGTTAACCAAATTATACATGGAAGGACTATAGTGAGATGAATTGCTAAAGGATGAAAATGAGACAATGGAAACATAATGGACTAAAGCGGTACAAAATAATAAGATGAAGGAGTACTAGTAAGATTTGGCCTTAAAAATTACATAAGTAGCATACTTGGCCTCAAAACCAAAGGCTGTTAAGAAAAGAAGATTTTCTTTTTTGATAGCAAACTACAATAGTATAAATACTTAAACATAAAATGGTGCACTAAAGCCCATATTAATGACCCAAAAAAAAAGCACACAATTTGCACCGTTGTTACTTAATTATTTTACTTGGAAAAAAAACCCAGCTAATTAATAAGCAAACTCAATTGCCAGATGGCGTAGGAACGCTGCTGCCACTACTAGGGTTTGGCACCTCCACTCCGGGGTTGGGCAAAAGCGTGTCGTCACCGCCAGGAACATAGCTACGGGGGCTTCCGCTCCCTGCCGGATCACCACCACCAACTCCGGGGATGGAAACACCGTTGCCATTTGGGGAACCGGTAATGGGGTTGTAGTTCAAGTTGAAGTGGGACCCTTTTGGAGGTAGCATCACTCGGCCGATGCCTGGGATCAACACTGATCGATCGTAATGTCCGAACCACTCGGGCTCCAGCTTGGCATCGGCCGGGATGTTTCGTGCTCCGGCAGTACTATTATGAAGTACTGCCATAGAGATTGACAAGAAGACGAGAAAACCTAGAAATGCTCCGGTGTGGGAAGCCATATGGCCTTAGAATGTGGAGGCAGAGGAAAGAAGAATATCTTATGAAGATTAATGGTTATCAGTTGCTTTGTGATGGTGGAAATGTGTGAATGTTTTTTATGGTTTTTTATACTTGAATTTTTGTGACTCTGTTTTGACGGTGAGTTAAGGGATTTTGTGTGTACTTATAATCATGCATGTGTAGAGTATTTATTTGCATGAGTTCGTTGAATTTTCATGCATATATATATATATATATATATATATATATATATATATATATATATATATATATATATATATATATATATATATATATATATATATATATATATATATATATATATATATATATATATATATATATATATATATATATATATATAATGGGCTTATACAAAATAGTTGTACATTAAAGATGATTGAATGAATCCTTTTCACAAACCAATAATTTAGCACTAATAAATACTTTAGATTCTTTATGTAACAGCCAAAGTAATTTCATATATCACAAAACATTAGTTTATTGTTTGAAAGCAATAGCACCGTAAAGAATACAAACCTTTTATTTGTCTTATTATAATATTGCAATTGAAGCATTGTAAAACTAGGGTTGTGATTGGGTTGGGTCGGTCGATTACCACCCTAAAAACTGACCCATCCGTCTAACCATTTTTGCTCAAATTTGAAAACTATTGCCGACCCAACCTTTGTGAATCGGTTGATGGTTAGCAATCGAATATTTAGTTCTGGGTCGGTTGATGGTTTATAACCGCCACCTAGTTCACTTAAAAAAAAATTAAAATTTTGGAGTAAAAATATCCAAGTTCTGCGCAATGCCACAGTGCAATCATCATTTATCAATTCAAAATAATTAATAACAATTTAACAAAAATATATAATTAGGAAATTCAAAGTAAACAGGCACAAGAAATTTAGTGGAGTTTTCTGGGCTTTTTATTTAAGTTTGAGCATAAAGAAACTGAAGGAAGATTTATGTCAATTTTTTTTTTCTTTGTTGATTGTTTTCAAAATTTAAATTATAAAATACTAATTATTTTGATAATTTCAATAACCATTTAAGAAAACACGGCCGTTATTTTATACTTTTAATAAAATTTTAATAATATAGTTGAATGACCGATAATTATCGGTCAACCAACTTTTCATAATATTAGAAACCACCAATCGACCTATTATAAATGGGTGGTTGAATTTTTTGACCCGATCCAATGGGTCGATTAAAAATGAGACGACGTGCTATTTCCACCCTCAAAATATCTTATTTCACCACCAAATTAAATATTTTTCCAATTTTACCCTTTTCTTCTTCTTTCACCTATATTTTTCAATATTTATAAACCATCTACCTCTAAACTAATTAAAATATTTATCCAAAAAAAAAAAAATCTCACCATTTTCACGGGAAATCTCACCCTGTCCACCGTAAGTGAATAATACTTTTACGAGAGAAAAACATTTTCGAAGGTCAAAAAGAGCAGAAATTCATTTTTTTGAGAAATAAATTAAGATTGATTGCATGGAAGGTCCTGAACTTCCTCAAGAATTAATCAATTTAGCTTAATATAATTTTATTTCCTAAAAACAAAATTACATAATCTGTTTGTCATCTGATATGAAAGTCTAAAAATCATGTAATAAATATTTCATTGTAAAAAAATGAAAACATAATATTTTTTTTTTAAATTAAAAAATTAAAAAATTAATAAAATAAAAATAAGTTAGAACACATGAGAATTAAGTTAATATAAGGAAGGGTGGTGGATTATAAATTTTAGGGGTATTTATGACATTTTACAATCTTTGGTGGTGAATTGAGACAATTTGGTGATGGAAATCGTCAACAGATCGGAGGTAATTTTTACGTTTTTACGATCCTCTTGTTATGTAGATTACGAATCCGAAAAAAAAAACGAAAAAAATCGGACTTTGGCCTGCTCGTGTGAATTTTCACGAGCGCATCCAATGCGCTCGTGTAAATCCACACGAGCAGGCCAAAGTCAGGCCTTGTTAATTTTTTTTTTTTTTTTTAATTGCTCGTGTAAAAACACACGAGCGGTTGAAAAGGGCTCGTGTGATTTCACACGAACGCTTTTCAACCGCTCGCGTGTTTTTACACGAATCACACGAACGCTTTTCAACCGCTCGCGTGTTTTTACACGAGCATTTTTAATTATTTTTTTTTTTTATAAATTTATTTTTTGAATTATAAGATGCTCGTGCAAAAACATGCGAGCATTTCAACAGTGCTCGTCTGATTTCACACGAGCACTGTTGAAATTCTCGCATGTTTTTGCATGAGCACAACAATTTAATTTTTTTATTTTATTTTTTTCATTTCGTAGGAATAGTACAAAAGGTAAATACTTATGGTAAAAAGGTAAAAAATCATGGTAAAAAAGTGCATGAATGTTTAATTTGACCTGCGTATATTATTACCCTTCTTTATTTATATGATTTCTTCAACAAACTCATTTCTCTATTTGATTTCTTGCACTGTATATGTTTCATGCATCAAATAGCCAACTTGAGTTGGCAGCGTATGATAGTGACATTTTCTGTTAGTTGTTACAATGTTCACCAATTTCTGCTCACACTTAATACCTGAATTTAACATGTTATCGGGTGGGGATAGGGGTGGAAATCGAACACATTGGATTGGAAAATATACCTTTAAATGTCTTTTAGGGTTGTTTTGCACATATTAAAAAAATCAATAAATGTGCATAGATTATAGTAAAAGAACATATAAAATTACTAAAATATCATTGACATCAATTGATTCTCAATTAATTAATTAAGAGTGATTAAGGGTAAAATTGAAAATAATGCTTTATTGAAAATCTAAAATAACAAATAATTTGGGACAAAAAAAACTCTCTAAAAAGACATAATATGGGACGGAGGGAGTAGCTTTTTTGAAAAATTTCTATTTTTTCCGAAAGTAAAAAAACGGATTCCAATTTTCGTTCCAAAATTTCTCAAAAAAAAATGGAATGTAAAAATTCATTCTCATTTCGGAAAGCCTCGAAATCGGCGGAATTTCGAAAATTACATTAGTTTATAAACTTGTTCAAAATTCGGATATAATGAAAATTTTAACAATTATTTTCCATATTTTTTGAAATTTTGCAGGAAAATGTAAGAAAAACCAAAAGAGAGTTAAAAAAAAAACGCAATAAATAAAAACACATGTGGAAACAACAAATTGAAACATATATTTTCTTATACGGAAAAAAGCAACATAACGTTTCTGATACCAATTAATTGTTTCTAAGGTTTTAATTTACTTGAGCATGTGGTATGTTTTTTTTTTATATAAAATATGACGTAAGTTATACTATGAAATTACAAAATATATCATAAAATTAATGGATAATTAGTGAGAACCCCCAACTAATTTACTTATATTAAGGTGGATATAACCTCCTTTTCATTATTAGTGAGACCCCTCTTGTGTTAGATAAAATTCTTTTTAATTAATAATGTATTTGACATGACTAATATACCTAATTTGCCCTTTTATGTTATATCTAAAATTAACCAAACATATTTCACGTTCTCTCTATTACTCTTCTTCCCTTCTCTCTTTTCTCTCCACATACCGCCGCCTCCAACCCTCTTCCATCTTTGTGCCGTCGCCGCCATTCGCCGCTACCTCCTTCGCCACGTTAATGCCCGACTAACGTTGCCCTTGCAGTCACCAAAGATATTGATCTCTCATATTCACGTTGTCGTGCCTAGGGTTTAGAGCGATTCTAAAACGGCGGTACAACGGCGGCATCGACATCTTTATTCATTGATCCACAAGGTATTTTGACCATATCATGAATCCCATCACCATTTGACCTCAGATCTGATCTATGTGGATTTAGATTTTGGGATTGGCGTGATGGAAGAATCAGTATTTTCCAGAAGGTGATTTGTTGAGTTGCATGAAGGGTGATGCATGGAGAGTCATTATAATTGGTTTTGTGTTAATAATTCTTATTCTTCTTTTGATGCTTTGATGTTGTTAATTGATGAACACTTTAACTTTTTTGATTTAAATACGTAGTTGATTAGAAGCTAACTTAGGAACAGTTTAATAGTTGATTTTGATATGTTATAGTTGTTTTCGATATGTTATAGTTGTTTCAATAATTTTGTAGTTGATATCAATACTTTCGAAATGATTTCAATAATTTTGTAGATGATTTTGACAATTTTATATATAGTTAATTTCGACAATTTTATATATAGTTGATTTCGACAATTTTATAGTTGATTTAAAAAAATTTCATATTTGATTTCGTACTCCGTAGTTGATTTTATTGAAAAAAAAATAGTTAATTTCAGGAAAGCTTAAATAGTTGTTTTCTAGTTGATTATATTTTTGATAAGCTATAATAAACAACTATTTTTTTGTAAACAACTATTTTGTTTACTTGTTTTACAGTTTTCTTATAGTTGATTCTAGGGAAACGAACCAAAAAAATAGTTTTTTTTCAATAATTTTGTAGTTAATTATGGAAAATAAAATTTAAAAAACAGAAAATTTAAATAAATAAATAAAATTATAGTTGATTTTGGAAATATTACAGTTGATTTCGAAAATATTGTAGTTGATTTTGGAAATATTATAGTTGATTTCAAAAAAAATTAGTAAATTATGAAGAAAAAAAAACTGATTTTTTTTAATCCTTTTTAAATAAATAAACGAAAAAAATTAAAAAAGAAAAGAAAAGGGCACTAAGATGGTGGTTAATGGAAAGTGAATAGAGGGGGTAAATTTGGGAATAAAAGAATAGATTGGGCTATCAATAATAAGTGAAAAAAGAGGTTGGACACATCCTAATAGACCCTAAATTAAATTATATATTTTCGAAAAAATATAGAAATATTTGGAACTAAAATCAGACCGAAAATCTGAATTTTCGGTAATTTTGTATACCATTCCAATTCCGTTCCACATAAAATTGAAAAAATCAGAAATCGAAACTTCGGAAAATCAAAAATTAATTATTATTATTATTATTATTATTATTATTATTATTATTATTATTATTATTATTATTATTATTATTATTATTATTATTATTATTATTATTATTATAAAAAAAATAATAAAGATGATTGGTCGTGGACCTCCTCCCATAAAAACTCCTTTTAAAATTATGAAATAGCCCCTATAATGTAAGATGTAATTATCTAATATTTGGATTTATGATTATACAATCACCTATATCTCTTATAAGATTGTGTAATAAGAGGGGTTGGACTTGGATTTGTACCCAATATTAATTATATGTTTGATTAGTATACTCATTTTTAGGTACAAGCTTCAAATGTAAACCTAAATGTATTTTTTAAGAAAAAAAAAGATCGCAAATGTTTGATATACCTTGATTATATGTTGTCTATCAAATATTATCCTTGTTCCAAAAGGCCTAAAGATTTGAATAGTTCCAACCTGCATGGTACGACCCTGACAAGATCTAAGACGGAAATTTGGAAGGAGCGAAATCGCACGAGTTTAGGCGAGTTCGTGTTCTAAATGACAATATTCAAACTAAATAACTTGGTCGAAGAGTGCATGGGAGGGACTGGACGAAAAAGAAAGAGGGTATTCATTGAACCAACTAAATTTTGTGCATTCCAAATCTCCGCCTCTGTCTGGCAATTTTGTCATTCGGATCATAACTCTCTCATATTAAGTCCGATTGCTTTGATTTAGAATGTTGTGGAAAGCCAACTTAAACATCTACAACATTGATGTTTTTCCAAATCCCCGCATCTCTCCGACAATTTTGCCATTCAGGTCAAAACTCTCTCATATTATGTCCGATTGCTTTTGATTCAGAACATTGTGGAAAGCCAACTTAAATATCTACAACATTGATGTTTTTCCAAATCCCCGCCTCTCTTCGCAGTTTTGCCATTCAGGTCATAACTCTCTCATATGTTCGATTGCTTTTGATTCAGAATGTTATGGAAAGCCAACTTAAATATCTACAACATGGATGTTTTTCCAAATCCCCGCCTCTCTTTGGTAATTTTGCCATTCGGGTCGTAACTCTCTCATATTATGTCTGATTGCTTTGATTCAAAATGCTATGGAAAACCAACTAAAATATCCACAACGTTGATGTTTTGATCAAATAGACATTCGGAGTGGAACATGGAATAAATCGGGCTTGAAGTCGTACAGGCACCTTCAAGTGTCTACTCAAGTTATGAAGAGTGATCACATCGTCGACTTGAGGTTTTCGAGTTAGGGAATTATTTATGATGAACCAACAATTCCGACCAATGAATTGTCGGCTCACGAGCACTAATCGAGTGTAGTTATGGGAAAGGTAAAAGGCCACGCTTCTTGTGTGTTTGTGTTGAGAGGGTATTGAATAAACGAAAACGGTTACTATACATATAAGAAAGAACAATCCAACGGTGCAAACGCTATACAAAAAATATAACACATGCTAAACATTCACTAAAACCATAATAAAACAAGATTCGATCAAATCCAAGAAACATTTGTTGTACTTTCTTGGATCAGAGAGACACATAACGCCCAGTAATTGTCATAACAAAAACAATAATAATAATGAAATTGAGTGATGTAGTAATAATATAAAGTCAAGGTCTGGGCCTCTCCTCAGAAGAAGAGAATCGGGGAAGTTGAACCAAAGAGTTGACTCTCGTAACCCCTTCCAAACCGGACCAGTTCTGATCTTCACTAATGCCACAATCTTCTACATCAACCCCCACCCTGTTATAATGATCGTTCTCCTGATCAGAAGATCGGACGGTGTAGTTTCTCTGGAGACAAGGCTCGGAGTTCTGTCCATCGTCCGATTCTTCAACAGCAATATTGCCAGAGTGATTGCTTTGGATGGTAGCAGATGAGAAACCTTGTTCCTCATAATCAGACTCGGAGTCCATTTTACCGTCTAGAAATAAACAAACAACTGCGCAGTCGTCCATCTTAGATGTCGGATATTTCGATTTCCATTCACGAGCGGCTGATTCCACCACGGTTCTAGCGGCTGATGCCCTTGTTGCGACCGATGAAACTATCTCCACCACTTCTTCGTTGCTTAAGACATCCCATACCTGCATTTTTTTTTATAATTTAAAGACATAAATCGGAAAAGAAAAAAAAGACGAAAAAAAAATAAGCCACACGAAAACAATGAGGTTAAAAACTGAAAGACGTACGTACCCCATCTGAAGCAAGAACAACAAATTTATCTCGGTCGGTGAGAATCCGATGAGAGAATTCAGGAATGGAGATAACTCCGTATTCCTTCAAACAAAAATCACCAAAAGCACGAGCCATTGCTAAACCAGGTGCATCGTCAAATGGCAGCCAAACTCTTTGCACTTCAGGCTCATCTTGTAGTGCAAATACTCTACCCTTGCACCGTTTTATCCTTTCCGCCTCCCCTTTTTCAACAAATATACATCTTAAAGAGTTGCCACTTAATCAAATATAAGTAAAACAAGACAAATAAAGTAAAAAGAAAATAATTGTGCTGCCACAAATTTTATGACATACTGGGTAGATCAGGCTTTAGATCAACCGTCAATTGGATTGCAACCATCGAATCATTGCTATCTTTAGATCCCAATATTGCTCTCGAATCACCAATATAGCCCATGAAAAGATTTGAACCCTTCAAACATAATTGGAGAAGCTTAGCGTATATACATACATACACGAGGAAATCACATATCATATGATAAAATGGAAAAACGGATTCTAATATATATACCTGTTTTACTAGAGTGACAGCAGTGCTACCACTGCAGAAGCAATCTAAATTAGGATGGGACCTCAATTCTTTGTCCATCGACTTGTAAGATTTCAGAAAAGCTTCTCTCCATAATGAATCTACAGATGTATCTTTTACTACGGGGTCCACCACATCTGATTTCATATCTCCATTGCAGCAATTAGCATTAGATCTATTTTTCTTCGATTCGGCCGAGTTCATAAAAGACGATAGCTTTAATGGCAGTGTATCCCTCACTTTACGAGCAACTAGATGTCCGTGTGGACCGTGCCCGTCAAATATACCACAAAATGTAACATCATCGGTCATAAAATCCTGCCCAAAAAGAAAAACCGCAAGATTAAGAATGTTTTATCTTGAATATAGATAGGACAAAGACGAGTCTCGGCATGTAATAATAATGGACTTACTTCCCACACAATCATGGCGTCTTGATTAATTCCCTTACGGCCCTGCTGAGTGAATATGCAAGAACTGGTGCTCCTTCCGTTTGTAAATATCCGATTAGGAACAGAGGAGAGATGTTGTAAAGTAGTGGCATGGTCGGAAAATGTTCGCCTACTTCTCTTTCGCTGAAACATATCTACCCACAAACACGACGGAGATATTTTCTCTCCATTACTTCTGCTACTACAATTACTCTGACTACTAATTGATACGCAACCCCCCATTTTCTCAGACCATCTCGCTTCAATATTAAAGAATAAGGTTCTTGTTCTTGTTCGTCTTCTTCGTATGAACAAATCTCAGAAGATAATTACAGATCAAGGATAGTACATCAACCGAGTTAAAAAAAATAAGTAGATCCCGGCGCTTTAATACTAAAGATAGAAATGACCCGTTTCTGTAATTCAAATGTCAAATTCGCCGATGAAGACACGAACCGATAACCGAGCCAGCTAAAAAGAGTAGGGAAGATATTATTAATCAATTCAATTTGTTAATTTAGCAATTGAATATAACAAAAAAAAAAAAGATGGCAGGCAGCTGCATGAAAGTAAACTCCAGATTGAAACAAAAACTGAATTTAAAAGATGAAGCATGTGAAGTGGGGAATATAATAATAGTATTACAAGGCTGTCTTAACCATTTGTCCTTTGACTGGAATCTTATGCATATTTTTAACTGTTTCCAATGATTTCATGGCTGCCATAGCACAACCTTTGGAATATAAAATTTGAATTTGAAGGCAAAACAAAGAAAGACAGACAGACAAAACTTGGAATTGTTATCAAATTTCCCACCACAGAACAAAAGCATAAAACAAGATAACCCTTTAAACCAATCCAAACTATTATTATTTTTATTATTATTATTTTATACCCACATTCAGAAAACCCCCCATTCTTATCTACTGAGGTTTACCCAAAAAACATAAATTATTTACAGCTAAAACAACTAGATTCAAATAGAACATCTGAGGTACTCATAGATCTCAAAAAAATAAAAATACACAAAAATGTAAGATCTGGTTTCAGGTTCCTAGGTTAAGGAATTAAGAAATGCAAAAGGCGTAAAAAAACAATAGGTTAATTCTTCAACACAGAATCATACTAAAATTGAAATTGAAAGAAGCAAAGCAAACCACAGATCAAGCAAAATGGGGGAATTCTGAAGCACAAAATTGCTTGTGGATTAATTTACTGCCGAAGAAAATAACAAAATTCCTCTACAAAGAAGTGAAATAGAAACAAATAGAGTGAAATCGAAGAGGGGGAAACTCAAATTACAGCAACATTTTTTTAAGAGAAGAAAAAAGAAATGAGAAGTATATATACCTTGTTCTTGATGGGCAGATTCAGTTTATTTCTGAGTGTGTATATATATAAGCATGTATGTATAAAAGGAAAATGTTGGAGCAACTGTATAATTTAAATTGTCATAAGAATTCAGAAGTGTGTAATTCATTCAGAAAGCAGAACTACTGGAGGAGAAAGATTGTTGTTGGTGTTGGGGTTGAGGTTGGGGAGTGGGAGAAGATGGTGCATTAATTGCAGATGCATGTAAAGTGTGTTTCTTTTATTTATGAGAGAGAAAGAGAGTGAGTTGAGTTGGCAAGAGAGAGAAAGTGTGGAGATAATAGATATTGAAGGGATATTATTATTAGGCTGGTTGGTTCGAAAGAGCAAAGTGCCCCGGGGCTGAAATGAGATGAATGAATGATGATGGTAAACATGGACATATCTCTTTTCTTGCTGCCTTTTTCCTACTTTATCAAGATAAAGTATCCCACGCTCTTCATTCGCGCGTTTATACCCATACGTTTTAGGCCCTTTGTTTAGTGATGGCAAAAAATATCCGATCAGCTAACTACCCATGAGTATTCGTCCCATTTAAAATCCGCTTTCGAAACTATTAGGGTAGGGTAATAATTTTGGTAAAATAAACACAAACCGTCGTGGTCTTGGTATGTTTCTGGTTTTATCCGTCGGTAATTATGGATGGCAATGGGTAAGTAAGGGTTTGGCGGGTCTTAGACCCGGAACCGACCCGTTGGGGCGGGTTTGGGTAAGTTAAATGATTATCGGTCGGGTAATAGTTTTAAGTTTCTAGAACCGAACAGTTTTGGATCGGATTACGGGTCTTATTGGAACCGACCCGTATAAATATATTATATTTAGGGTAAATTACACCCACACCCCTGGGGTATGCTTAAATAACTGTAAGGTCCCTGTGGTATTGATAATTACACTCACCCCCCTGAAAGGTACTTAAAACACTAACGGGATAATGTATTGATACATTATTCCGATAGGGTTCTAATGGACTATTACTTTTAGCTAGTGTGGAGATACATCGAGTATAGGGAGTTATGGGGTGACATGGCTCCCCCAATATTTCTTAAATCACCCATAACTTTTTGTTGTCTTCACCACTTCCTGAAACCAATAGTCCATTAGAACCCTATCGGAATAATGCATCCAATACATTATCCCGTTAGAGTTTTTAAGTACCTTTCAGGGGGGTGAGTGTAATTATCGATACCACAGGGACCTTACAGTTATTTAAGCATACCTCAAGGGTGTGGGTGTAATTTACCCTTATATTTAATAGTTAATCTATACACACAAATTAATGTTGGATTTTATTCATCAAACTTCCAGCTTTCATCGTGTCTATTCTCATTTGCCAATTTTTATATTTGACTATTGTTTCTCGTAAGTAATATCCAATGTTTTGAAACCCGGACCGGACCGGCCGGTCGGACCGGTTTAACCGGGAACCGGACGGTAGTCCGGTCCGGTTGAACACATAAACCCATAAGTATCAAAAAACCGGGTCACAGTCTAAGAACCGGAAAAAAATTACGGTCGGACCGGGTGAACCGTTGAAGGACCGGTTCTTACAAACCAAGAAAAAATAAGAAAATCTAGGCAGTGGGTGAGGAATCTTGATTGAGATGTTCGGAAAGGGGAGAAAATAAAAGAATAAGAATGACAAAAAGAGGGGCTGTGATTTCCGAGGGGGCCGGTTATACGGGCTGGGATGAATCTTGGACTGTAGCTATCGGAAGAAAATAAATAGAAATAAGTTGCAGTAGAACTGGGTGGTTGTGGTTGTAAGAAGGAAGAAGAAGAGATATAGAGAGAGAAGAGAGGAGAGATAGAGAGGGGGCTTGGGGAGTGGGTACTCTCAGAATATTTTCTCTTTCTTTGTATTACTCATTTTTTTTTTGGTTCGATTAATTTTTTGACTTTTTTGCACTGTCTCATTCTTTCACTTTTTTAATTTAAATTATGGAATGTGTTGTTTATGTGCATTTGTATTTTTGGTCTTCAATATTTAATATTTATTGCTGGATAATTAGTTGAATTGAATATTTAGGTTGATTTTTAATAATTAGTAGGCTTTTTTAATTTATTTTTACAATATTTTTATATTAAATTAAATATAAATAATATTAAAATAAAAATATTCAAAAACCCGGTTGAACCTCGGTTGAATCGGTCCAACCGTGACCCAGTTGGCTAGCCGGGTCAATGTCCGGTCCGGTTTTAAAAACATTGGTAATATCTATCAAACTGGTCGACCACCGCTACTCATCTTGCCTTTTGAATTTTTTTTATTGTAGAAGTTAAATATAATTAATTATGTAATTTTATTATTCACTTTATATCACTTGTACAAGTTTTTATAAATATTGTATTTTAAATTTAAGATTTGTTTGTTAAAACATAACAGTGAAATATTATGAAAGTTAAAAAATATTAACTTTTTTTTTATGTTATCGGTTCTGGGAATATGTCAGAACCATTTAATTCGGATATGGATTTGGGCGGGTCCGGGTCTAAATTAAAACGTATTGGGGAGGGTCTGGATTTGATATTCTTTTGCGGGTTGGGACTGGGGTTCAGATAAACTCGTCCCATAACCGATCCGTTGCCATCTCTATCGGCAGTGGGTACCCGACAATAATAATAATAATAATAATAATAATAATAATAATAATAATAATAATAATAATAATAATAATAATAATAATAATAATAATAATAATAATAATAATAATAATAATAATAATAATAATAATAATAATAATAATAATAATAATAATAATAATAATAATAATAATAATAATAAAAATAATAATAATAATAATAATAATAAATAAAATTCGGTAATTTTAAATAAAGTTTAAATAAATGGGAGGGATTATTAGTAAAAACCCCCAACACATTTGGTAGTATTAGTATGGATACAACCCATTTCTTTAATATTAGTCACACACCCTTTAATCATTAAATTAAATTAATATTTTTAAAATTGCTATGCTTAATACATAATTTGCCCTTAATATATATTATTTCACATCTAGTCTAATTTTCTTACGCCATTCAACTGTCTCCTACCTTCTGTTCTCTCATTTTTGTCATTCTCTCCATAGCCCGTTTTGTCTTTTTTCTCTCCGTCTTGACTAAATCCATGGTGCAGCAAGAACTACTCCATCCTAGCCTCCACCACCAATCTATGAAACTCATAGCATGAGCCTCCGACTTTGAGAACAGTCTCAAGGACGCGCTAGCTCGTAGCGCATTTCCGCTCTCTCAACATTAAAGTCGAAGCCACCAGATCTGAAGATCTTGCCCCGCCGCTGCCGCCATCACTGCAATTCTCTATCTAGTTGTAGAAGACGATATCAAAAACTCAAAAATCTCTCCCTACCTCCACCCCTCAACTCCACCGCCGGATCTAGTGATTATGCCGCCGCCGCTGCCTCTGTTCCGTCGTCGCCATTGTTTTGATTTTTTTTTTTTGTGATGCTTTTGATGTTGGGTATCTTTTACAACAATATAGCTATTTTTGTTATTTTGTTATTTTTATAGTTGTTTTCGTTATCCTACTATTTGTTTTTAGTTGTTTTCGGTAGTTTTTAGTTGTTTTCGACATTTTTAGTTGATTCTCAATCTTTTGGTAGTTGATTTCGATTTTTTATTTTTTCCAACTATATGACCTGCTCAAAAAACAAAAATCGTAAAATATGAATTAAAAAAAATAAAAATAAAATTAGTTATGTATTTTTAGTTGTTTTTTACATTTTTAGTTGATTTTGATTTTTTTATCGTTATTTCAATAATATGTAGTAATCTGTCAATTTGATAAATATGCTCGGGAAAAAACATAAAATGAATGAATTCAAAATAAATGATATGAAAAAAAATCGAATTCTTTTAGTTGATTCTTAGAAAAATTGTAGTTGTTTTAAAAAATATTACATTTTATTTTGGAAAAACGAAACTATAAAAATGCTGAAAAAATATTATTTTTTTTAGTTATTAAAAGAAATATTTATAAAATTATGTTATGACTTTTTTTTTAAATAATCAAAGCGAAACTAAAAAAAAGGCTGGAAAAACATTATATTTCTGCTATTTACTTTTTCGATGATACCCGCCCCGCTACTATCCCTACCTTTTTTGCCTATTGAACCGAGCTTCAAACTTCAAAGGCTCTTTTTCACTGCCATATTTCCTTCTTTCTTTCTTTTTTTTTTAACAATTATTTGGATTTATTGGTTTATAAATCAATAAATGAATAAAAATTGTGTTTTCTTGGTCAATATTGCTATAAATGTAATAGAACATATCATTTATTAAGATAGTTTTATGGGGTCATTACAAATAAGCTCATCAATGGATACTTATTCATAAATAGATCCAGACACAAAACTCTTTTACCAATAAGTCTACACATGGTCCACATTTATGTAAAGGGCTAAGATAACCCCTCATACTTTAATATGCTCCAATTTCATCCTTAACTTAATTTAACCTCAATTTGACCTCAAATTTCACAAATTATTCAATTTTGACCCAAAACTTTGTTTTCTCAAACAAAAAAAAAATTCAAATTTTTTTTTTCCCGCCGGAATTCGGCGTTGACTTTTCAATTTTTTTTTCTTTTTTTTTTCTTCCGGATTTTTTCGCCGGTCTCCGGCGTTAACTTTTTCGATTTTTTTTTTCTTTTCTTTCTTTCTATAACTTTTTTTTTCGTTCACAGCAATATTGTTGTGATTGACAGTAATATTAATTATATTACTGTTAAACACAGTAAAATTAATAAACCACAGTTTAACACAATAATATTGTTGTATTAATCTCTAGCACAGTAATATTAACACAACAAAACTCATTATTATTATTGTTTAATAGAGTAATATTACTATGTTGACCGTTCAACAAATGTAAACATAATAAAAAGCCAAAAGAATAATATTACTGTGAGTGACAGTAATATTACTATAACAACAGTAATATTACCATCAACCAGAGTAATATTACAATAATAGACAGTAATATTATTACGTTACTCCGTGAATAACTCAAACAAACAAAAAAATCCAAACAAAATAATAATATTGATGTGGTTGACAACAATATTACTATAACAACAGTAATATTCAATCAACCACAGTAATATTATTGTGTTTACAGTAATATTACAATAATAGACAGTAATATTATTACGTTACTCCGTGAATAACTCAAACAAAACAAAAAACCCAAAAAAATAATAATATTGGTGTTGTTGACAGTAATATTATTGCGTGTACGGTAATTTTACTGTCAACGACAATAATATAATTACGTTCACTTGTCAATAAATCAAACAAAATATAAAAAGTAACAAAAAAAAACTTTAAAAAACACTAAAAAAAATCAACGCCGGAAACCGGCGGCAAAAAAAAAATTTGAAAAAAAAAAAAGTCAAAATCGAATTTTTCAAAATTGGAATTTTGTAGACAAAATTGATTAAATTGGGGTTACAATTAAGAATTGGGAGGGTTGGGGTAATATTGGCATATACATGAATATTTCCTTTATTTATAATAAATATTGAAGGGATGGGCTTATTGGTGAAAGAGATATAACCCATAAACCTAGAATAATAAAGATGTTTGGGTGGGAACTTATGCACAAAAATCCCTTGTTTTATTTTGTTCGAGAAAATAAAGTACCTATTAATCATTCCAATGTAAGAAACATATCAGGATAGTAAATCAATAATGTGGATCAATAATTTTAGGGGCAATGTTGGGTGCTAAATACCAACACGCAAGTGTACGTATCGCAAACAAGTAGTAAAGTAGACTCGTGAGAGTCGGATGTCGATCCCACAGGGAATACGCAAATTATTTAATCCTAAGTACCAAATTCTAACAATTGTGATTTTTATCCAGCCTACGCAGGGTTGTCAAATTAATTAACTAAATAAATTAAACTAATTAAGAAAGCAATTAAACACGAGAAAAATATCAATATAAAACGGATTTAGGATTTTATCTTCCCCCTATGCAATAATTCTTCACCCAATTAATCTCCTATTATGCAAGTTACGATTCCCGATTATTAACCCAAGACACGAAATTACTCATAACCAGCTGTCGCTGCGTTATAAGCCTATTATTCATAAAAGATTCACTATATGTCTATGCAAACCTAATATAAATAAAGCATTAAATAACAAGTATCGTAAACGGCTGCCTAAGGTATTATCTGTATGTCTACGATAATACATGCAATTAACACACACATTCGGTGAAAAACTACTCGAAGGCTCTTCTATCCCTGTTCTAATTATTAAAACGATCTGTCAATCAATTCTAACAATAACAAATAGCAACATAAGTTAGCTACGCTCATGCGCTAAATAAGATCAAGATAGAAGAAATAATCGAAGAATTAAACTTGCATAAAAGTCGAAAAAGAGGTTCGAATTACCACATAGAGTTCCAATAAAATCCTAGAATAAAAACTTAGCTACTCATGTTCGTTACGAAAAAACATAATAAAAATACGAAAAATCATAAAAGCTAATAAAAGAGGAGAACTAGGATGAAGAGTCGTCAAGTTTTCGTCTTCGTTCTTGTGCTCCTTGATTGCGTGTAGAAAGATGAGAAATAAAAACCTAAGATATAAAGATAAAAGCTAAAAGGTAAAAGATAATCCTAATTGTGTGCTTGTGGCCTTTAAATAGGGTGCAAAAATATAATAGGGCGGGTTTCCTTGTGTAATTAAACTTCCTTCACTGCGCCCCTACGTCAATCCGGACGGCTGTGCGAGAACACGCTTTAAAATCCGGACGGCCGTCCGGTCCTTGATTCTCCAGAATTCTGATTTTGTCAATTTTGGCCCACTTTTTCTCCGAATTTGCAGTTTTCACCCCAAAAGTTGCCAATTCTTCAATTTGCACCTAAAATACAAATAATAACCATATTAAGCACCAATTATCGTAAAAACACATCAAAAGCTCCAATTAAAATGTATAATTAAGTGTATAAATATACACTTAACAGGCAACATGCTTCACACCCCTCAAATCAAACATAATTAGACACGAGGACAACTTCAAATACAATATTTTAAGTAAATCTTTAGTTCTAAACAAAATTTAACCCACATCCATTAATTTTTATTTAACTCAAAAATATATTTAATATAACTAATAAAAAATCACGTTTCATTCTTATTGTTCTCTTTCTCCTCTACATTTTTTTCTTTCAGCTACCCACCCCACCCCTCTCTCTTGGTTCCACAACACCACTCATGATCTCTCTCTCTCTCTGACACACGCATTTATCTGTGGCCCCCCAATCCCTCCTATTTTTTCTCTTTTTTTTTTTTTTTTTTTTCTTTTTGACAGATATATTACGTGGCGACGGAGGGTATGGTCTATGGTGGGTTGGTTATAGAGGCGGCTATGGTAAGTGACAACGCCGGGTATGGTAGACTGATCGAGGCGGATCTCTGGGCGTTGGGCTTGGTTATGAAAACAACTAAGGTGGGTGGTTGACCTGGCGGCGGCTATGGCAGAGGAGGGATGGAGGTATGGTTCGCCGGAACGGAACAATGCATTGTCACGGACACTGCCGTTCCAGTTCCGTTGCAAAAAAATACAATATATTTCAAATTATTTCAATTTAATACACATTTTAATTAAATTGTTAAAAAAAATACAATATATTTCAAATATGTTTTTAATAAGAATATTACAATTCAATAATATGCAAAATATTATTACAATTTCAAAAATAGATATTATAAAGAATATTATGAAAATATAAGCAATATTAATACCAAGTAGAATACCGAGCTGGAATTGTGTAAGATATAATTGAAGAGTGAGGCTAAAGATCTGTGATTCAGGGACATCTCCATTCTCTAACGTAGCCAGCGCCATCATATTATTTCTTTTTCTTTTTTTTTCTTTTTTCTTTTTTTCCTTATTTTTTAATCAAATTTTTTATTTTTATTTTCAATTTTTTTTTCCTGTTCCGGCCGTTCCAGCCGCGTCGGGCCCATTCCGTGGCTCCGTCTCTCCCATCCCACCGATTTCTCGGCGTTCCGATGAGTCACGGTAAAAACACCGTTCTGGTTACGGATTCCAGAACGGAGGGCACCGTTCTCGTTCCGGAACGGCCGTTCCGACGCCTTTCCGATGAACCATGGATGGAGGCGTCTATCGTGAATGGCAGCAGCTATGAAGTCGGTCAGTATGAAGGGTGGTTATGGAGGCGATTAGGGTGGTGGTGGTTTCGGTTTTGGGTGGATGGTGTTTATGGTGATAATTCATTAGGCTCAAAGTAGAGAAGCCCAAAAGCCATTGGGTCCAAAGGTCGTAAATATAATATAATACATTTAAATAAGCATTATCTGTTATAGTCTTGTAAGTGCAATCCATCAGTATAATGTATGGAAATAATTGTAAAAGGTTGATTGAATGGGGGTGCGCGAACATAACGTCTTGCACTATATTGCCAGCTGAGTTTGTTCAATTCCATTTGCTATATCCACTTTCACTAAGTTTGTGCCATAGATGTTTCAAAACTGTTTTTCCTTTCATTTCCTCTCGTCTAATATGTGCAGATTCATTGTACACATCCCTCATGGCCGCAAACGTATTCTGATTAGTCCGTCTCAAGTGATGCAAAATTTCCTTCAGCTTACCATGACGGTTTTTCAGTAACTTTGTCACTTCTTGTTTCTCTTGAGTCAAGCTTCTTAACGAACGTATTTGTTGTGGATATTTATGAGGATTATGATTATTATTGCCATCTTTGATGGTAAGACGCCATAATCTGTCACGACCCTCTTTACCCCATAGCGCAAAATGACACATGCACTTCATTGAACCAGACTTCCGGCTTGTTACGACATCGACATTTTTTCCTCGTCCTTTATAGGCCCTTTTACACGTCAAATATTTTATGGGTTCGTGGAAAGACTGACGTCTAATCTCATGACCATGACTGACGACCATGTTTATCGCCTACTCAACTAGTGCATCTTTACTCTCAAATGCAGTATAAATTATGAAAAATTGACTGAAATCATGTAACTCGAATGTTTCTGTATCTTCATCAACATTTATGTGTACTTCCTGTTTTCAAATAAATATAGTAAGCAAAATATATTTTATTAAAAAAAAATTAAAATGGAGCTCGCGTGATTTTATGCGAGCACCGACTCATTGTGGATATTTATGAGGATTATGATTATTATTGCCATCTTTGATGGTAAGACGCCATAATCCGTCACGACCCTCTTTACCCCATAGCGCAAAATGACACATGCACTTCATTGAACCAGACTTCCGGCTTGTTACGACATCGACATTTTTTCCTCGTCCTTTATAGGCCCTTTTACACGCCAAATATTTTATGGGTTCGTGGAAAGACTGACGTCTAATCTCATGACCATGACTGACGACCATGTTTATCGCCTACTCAACTAGTGCATTTTTACTCTCAAATGCAGTAGAAGTTATGAAAAATTGACTGAAATCATGTAACTCGAATGTTTCTGTATCTTCATCAACATTTATGTGTACTTCCTGTTTTCAAATAAATATAGTAAGCAAAATATATATTATTAAAAAAAATTAAAATGGAGCTCGCGTGATTTTATGCGAGCACCGACTCAGGTCTCGCGTATCTTCACACGACCACCGAGAAGGTGCACGTGGTCGTGTAATATCACACGAGTACTTGAAGATTCGAGTAAAAACGAAAACGTTACCTTTGGGTCTATATTCGTTGGATCCATTTAAAAAATTATTGAATATCTAAATTTGTTTGACTTGAATGTTCAAATTCGAGTTTTTAAAGGATTACAGGGTTTGATAGAAAAAATATAAAACAGTAAAAACTGATGGTAAAAAGGTAAAAAGTTATAATTGTGCATGCGCATATAACCACTCTTTACATAATATAGAAAGATGGTAGTACATGTTGAGAAACTAGGAAATACTATGCAAAGAAGAGGAGAACAAAGTAGGGAGAATATGCAATATGTTATTCCATCTCTTCACGTGTACAAAATACAATATATTGCACCTAATTTATACGTTTAGAAAAGCTAGTCAAAGGTCATGAGTTACAAGACCTTAATGATGAATAATGGTGGAGGTAATGTGGGTTTAATAGAGAGTGTAATGGTCGTAATCCATAGCGTCCAAGAATTCACAATACTCCCCCTTGGATGTCCACCATTTATAGAATATGCCTCGTTAAAACCTTGTCAGGAAAACCCGATGGGACAAAACCTAAACGAAGGAAAAAGAGTACATATCCATCTGAAGCTTGTGAGCATGACACTGCCTCGTTAAAACCTTGCCAAGAAAAACCCAATGGGACAAAAACTTGGACGAAGGAAAAAGAGTACAGTGTTGGAACTATGATAACGCTCCCCCTGATTTCGACATGAGACATTGGAGTTAGATGATCTTCTGCATTATGTAGTGATAGATCTCCAACGTATGCATTTGGAAACTTGTAATTGGATTGTCACCAATAACTTCTAATGTTGTCTTTCTTCTTTAACTCTCGAGTACTTCAATAATTCCTCGACCACCTCCTTTAATATAGCCAAAATCTCATTGGTTCAAGATTCAGACAACATTGTCCTCATATATTAGGGCCAAGGTCTTCATTATCTTCCCGAGGACGAAAATATATTTCTTATATGACCAAAGATCGGATAATCATATGCTTACTCAATGAATGAGTTTTAACATATAAAATTTTAAAATGATAGATAAATATTCCATGAGATTAATGTTCGGTCTATATCGAAACAAAATTTATCCTTCCAAGATTTTTCATCTAAAAATCTTTTATTAGATAATTGATAGTCTTTGTGAGCTCTTCACGAGTCTCCACAAAGTTCATTGGGTCGTAGATCACGATAATTATGATTATACATTTAATTAAAAAGGTATTCACTAATGTGATTATATCATATTCTTGAATATATAAATGGATCATTAGTAGAGTCTAACTCACGAGACTTCTTATTTTATGCTTCAAGCATTGTGAATTGATTTTATGATCCATATAGATATGCGGTAATTGCATCCATATGATGCATGTCAAATATTTTGAATACTATCATAAGGTGATTGCATCATAAAAGTATATTTTCAAAAGGCATTCAAACTTACCGCAACGACTTTACACATTTTTGTACTAAAGGCTCCACAACATATGTGTTTTGACTTCAAGTCAATGTACAATTCATTTCTTTATCAATTTCAAATAATCATGGTCAGTTGCATTTGTAAATGCATATACTAATGACCAATTAGATGTCGACATCTATTAAGATTTATGAGCTTCAAGCTCTTCACATTATACAAATAATTGTACATATAGTTATTCGATAACATCATTAGTACTCCCCATATTTCTTTATAATCAATCAAGAGCTCACTATTGCACTTTCCGGATTCTCCTAGGAGAATTATATTGATATAAATGGGGATTGTAGCCTTTGTGGGTACGATCTCTTGTAGAGATCTATATCTTTTCATGTACCATATATTTTTCTCTTATAGAGAATTTTCTATATTGCATCAATAAAGTTTGTCATAATACTTTATGTGCTTGAGCTTATTATTTTCAACGAAAATGTCCTACATGGACAAAATGCACACTTTTGAGTTTCACAATCTGGAGGGAGTATTTAGGACTACATGTCCACTTTATTTTCAAACTCAATATGATCGAATTCAATTTGGTACATGAATATTCATTTAAAAAGAATTTTCACTTCTTTAAGATAGTATATCGGCACAACAACAAAATTGAGAACTAATGTCTCAAATGCCTCTCTATTCACTTAGAGATCAAGCTAACCATGATTTATTTGCCAATCAACTCTTTATTGGCACATAATGGTTCGATTTAAAATGATCTCGGTAGCTACCATGTAGTCATCAATGATTTTCTCATCCAAATATGGATTTCATTTATGCCACCATAACTGGCAAGTATTCTCATATCATAGTAATGGATATTGCTGTTGAGACGTCTCCCTACATCATCTTTAAGAGAATCCTTTCATCAAATGAGTTAAGTAATATGATGAGAGTATGATGCTACTAGCGCTAGTAGACTTTAGTTACACGATATTCACCCACTTTTTTGGGTGTTAATCATTCGAACCAACATATATATATATATATATATATATATATATATATATATATATATATATATATATATATATATATATATATATATATATATATATATATATATATATATCTTCCCCTCTTATATGTATAAAGTATAATTGGTTAGGTGTGTATCATAATCATTTTTCACACATTTAGGGATTCACGATACAATCACAATATGAAATTTGTCTTTCGATGACATTCGTTATAAGCCTTTCATGGCAAAATCTACTGTGCAATGTGTCCTTCTTGGAAATTGTCTCTTGCACTCATTTGCAACATATGCAATAATTCCAAGTTGCCATTTTGTCGATAATTGCATTCCGTTTTCTTTTGTGCTTAAATATTTCCATGAAAAATTTTAGAGGAGACAAAGATCATTTCATATCATTCACGTCGCTATACGAGAACCGGCTTCTTATCTCCCCCTTAACGGTGGAATATTGTCTCATTAAAATGGCAATTGGCGATGTATGTCATAAACATATCTCCCATGAGGGGTGCATAGCATATTATCTAGATGAAAGTAAATAGGTTTGAGAATACAACAGGTTCTGTACATAAATGATCACATTTCAAAATTTTGAAAATTCAGGGACCAAACTGTAAATTTTGAAAATTTAGGGACTAAATTGTAAATTTTGAAAACTTCAGGGAAAAGACTGCAATTCTTTAAAAAATAGTGAAAACTGAAAATGCTGGAATAGATTCATAATTGCAGATCATCAGAGGAACGAGCTGCATATTCTAAAAAAACATTTGGATTAAATCGTAAAATTTTCAAATCCGGGGGACTAAAATGAAAATTTTGAAAATTTTGAAGGAGTAAACTATAAATTTTGAAAAATCAGAATATGCAGAGGGTTTGGAATTTTAACAAGAAAATTAGATCCCCTTTTTTTTCGTTTGGTTTGAAATTTCATGTCATCTCATCTTGACCAATTATAAAAAAATAATATACATACACCTCCATAGATATGCATTTGGAATGAAAATTACAACTTTAATTGAATTGGTCAATATCGTGACTCCAAAACTATGCATTTTCTTTTGTTTTTGTGTTGGTGCTTGATAAAGCTTATAAACATGTTTTATCGTGAAATGGATTTATGACCAATCATTTTTCATATTTCTCACATCTCTTCACCTCTAATGGTGAGATAAATTCATATTGTAATAAGTACCATGATATCTATTTAAGATAGGCAAATGGCAAATAGGCCCATGTGCACTTAATTCAAAAAGTGACATCCAACTTTTTGTCTTGCAAATATTTCCAGCTCATTCAAACTTATTTACAAATAAGAAAACCCTCATATATATACCAAAACTACCCCCAATTCATTGAAACCCAATTGAACTCCAATTTTATCATTTACACACCAATTTAGCCAAATTTCACCAATTAACCAAATTTGACCCTAATTTCAATTTTGACCCCAATTTTGACCCGCCACCACCAGAGACCGCTGGTCAGCCGCCGTGGCGTTGACTTTTTCTTCTTCTTTTTTTCTTTTTTTTTTTCTTAAAAAAATATTTTAATTAATATTATTGTCTTGGCTGCTAAATTATTTTCTCCAACAGTTATTTAACTGTCGGAGGCAATAATTTAACTGTTAATTGACCTTTTTTTTTCTTAAAAATATATTTTAATTAATATTACTGTCTCTCCAGCAATTATTTAACTGTCAGAGACAGTAATTTAACTGTTAATTGACTTTTTCTTTTCTTAATTTTTTTTTAATTAATATTATTGTATTTGCTCTAAATTACTGTCTCCAGCAGTTATTTAACTGTCAGAGACAGTAATTTAACTGTTAATTGACTTTTTTTTTTTGAAATTTTATTTTTTCTTAAAAAAATTATTTTAATTAATATTACTGTCTTGGCTGCTAAATTACTGTCTCCAACAGTAATTTAACTGTCTTATGCAATAATATTACTGTTTGGACAGTAATATTACTCTTCAGACATTAATTTAGCAGCCAAGACAGAAATATTAATTAAAATATTTTTTCTAAGAAATTTCAAATTTTCAAAAATAAAAAATCGAAAAAAGGTTAACGCCGGAGACCGGCGGTCAACGGTGGTTGACCGGCTGGAAAACAAATTCAAAAAAAAAAGAAAGTGAATGCCGGAATCTGGCCGGAAAAAAAAATTCAGAAAAAAAATTATTTTGTGAAAAAAAATATTTTTTTCAAAAATTTATTAAAATGGGGGTTAATGTGATATATTTGTTTAAATCCGTGGTCAATGTGTAATATTAAGGAAGTTAGAGCATAATGGATGGAATTGATAAAACAATATATTATGGAGGGTATTTTTGACTAATGACATGGATGAGTTTATTTGAAAGACTGTTTTTTTTTTTTTGTGGATCAATGTGCATTTAAGTCATTTGGGATGGACCTTGTTGCCATTCGGCCATTTAAGATATCTCTTGAAATATTTTGTTGTTTTAACTGTCAAAGAAAAACAACAATCAAACGAGCTTTGCATTATTTCAATTTTAGCTCCACAACTTGTATTATACTACGATATGTGTTGAGTGTAGATTTTACGCTCAATACGTTTACTTTACGTGTATCTTTTGTTTAGATTTAATTATATTTGTGTTTTAATTGATTGATTTTGTGTTTTATAGGTGAAAAAAAGAGAATTAGATGTTCATGAAGGAAAAAAATCAAAAAGAAAGGAAAAAGTTGCAAGTAAGGAAATAAATCAAATTGGACGAAGGAATCTCGCCACAGCTTTGGCAGTGTCTACCATTTTGAGCATGTCTCTCTCATACGAACTCCAAATCACATGATTTTGGCGGCATTGGAAAGATAATTTCAAGGGCTACAATTCTTATTCACGCAACATTCCAAAATTCAGACTAACATGGCGAAAATCGAAAAACAAATCCTGGTGGGGAAAAGTGGCGGAAATTGATTCTTATTAGGTTTCCACTACTTCCTTATCAAGAAAAACCTTTAAAAGCAACAAGTCTCTACACCATAAGCACGAAATTTTACACCACAAAACGCGAGGAACGAAGATCAACGAAGACTCAAGCATAGTTTTTGTTATTTAATTTATTTATTTTATTTTCTTTATCATAAGAATCACGAGTAAATAAGTCTTTAGTTTCTAGGGATTTTATTTTGAACCCTATGTGGGATTTATTAACTCAATTCTATGATTTTATGCAAGTTTTAATTCCAGATTATTTCTTCTACTTGTTTTATTAAGTTCATCAAACTTGATCACCTTATGTGCTTTTATGTTATTGTTAATCGCATGAATCAGAAGATCGGGTTAATAATTAGAACTGTGGTAGAAGAGCATTTGTGGTATTAACATAGGAATATAATTAATCTCTTAGGTAGCCATTATTGATATTTGTGCTTAATGTTGGGTTCTAGAATTAATTGCGTAGGAATACAGTAATTGAATCTAGAGTATTAGAATTGTAATACACGCGGAAGCGGGTTATGATTAATTTAGCATCTCAGGTTAATAATCCGGGTTAATTACTTGCATAATTGAAGGAATTGGGGGAGTAATAATCACATAGGGTGAAAAATAAAATCCTAGGCTTGTTTACTTTGATTAATCTTCGTGTTTAATTTGCTTTTTTTCTTTGTCATTTGAATTTGCTTTAATTTAGTTTATTTTAATTTAGTTAATTAATCATCTTGCGACTGTGTAGGGTGAGCTTGATAGCAATTGGTAGAATTTAACGTCTAGAATTATATAATTAAATATTCTCTGTGGGATCGATACTTGGACTTAAAAATCCACTTTATTACTTGTACGATACGTGCACTTGCATGTAGGTACTTTCACCAACAATATGTTATCAAAATTTCTTGATGTTTGCTAGTACAAGTGCAACTTTAATTTTTATGTTGCTACTTCAGGAGCATAATTTAAATCAAAATGTTGCTATTGATAGAGCATTTCAAGTCATATGGATTAGAGAATATTTTCTCTTACAAAATTTATAGCAACATATATTCAATTTGTGTCATCGAGACACGTATTACCAATACTTTATTTGTATCCTCAAGATACAATAATACTTTGTTGTGTCTTTAAGACGCATTCTCATATGAAATATTTGCATATTCCTTATAACACATAAATGGATCTTCAATTTCAATGATCCAAAACTCATAGTTACGTTTCTTCTTGAGCTATCAAAAATAATTTCAAATTGCGTGATATGACTCATATCATTGAATCACAAAGTAATAGCCTTTTCGAGTACATATACATATAATCTCAACATTTGAGTTTTATTGCATAAACTTATGTTCTCGATTTGAACCTGAAGACTTCATATAAATCATTATAGTACTTGATATGAAATAATAGTACTATAAGTTACTCGTATTTTCACACACACACACACACACACTATACATATATATATATATATATTCGGGAGAG
>NW_012194409.1:834240-867787 GCF_000504015.1 Erythranthe guttata
TATTGGAAAAAGGAGGGTCCCTGCCGGGGGGAAAACCCCCTTAACCCAAAATTCCAATTTGGGGATTCTCCCCTTGACCCTTAAGTTTAAATATTCCAACGGGAACTTTTGTTTTTCAAATTTAAGGTGGGCCCCAAGTTTTTTTTTTTAAAAGGCCCCCCAAAAAGCTTTAAATTTTTAAATTTTAAATTGGGCTTGGGCCCTAAAATTTTGAAATTTGAAGTTTTTTTTGAATGAAGGGGGTTTTTCAAGTGCCTAAAGCAGAGAGCAAAGGGTTTTTTTTTTTTTTTTTTTTTTTTTTTTTTTTTTTTTTTTTTTTAATATACCACTCAAATCTTTGAGACACTTCATTGCACGTGCTCGATTTGGGCTTCAAGCCTCAATATATAATAAAATTGTTATAGTACTTTGATCATGAAAGAATACTACTATAAATGAGGAATACGCTCTAACTCAAATGTTCAAGAGTCTTATCATTTAAACTTAAAGTCTAATATACTCCATCGGGATTTTTAATCTCGTATGTAATCTAGGCTTTAGGCCTTTAATCGTCCCTTTTGTTTTTTGAACATCATGTTCAAAATTCGCACAAGGGACAGCTCTGGCAGAGCTGAGTATTTTATGCATATCTCTCTCGATAGAGATCCGATTTCGATGGTTTAAAATGTTCCGAAAAGCCAACAGAAAATTCTACAAGTTTCGTATTTTGAATTTTCTGAAATTCGGACAGTATCAGATCCAAAATAGACATCGAAGTACAGACTCGTGAATTGCACGAAAATTCATCTACAACAAAATTAAAATGATTAATATTTAATCAATTTAAAACAACAATAAAATATTTGAAATCAACTCCCTTTTCATCTTCTATGGTTGAGAAGTATATCTTCTTTGGATCATCTTTACTCGAAAATGAAAATAGAACAATCGTGCTGATAACGTGTTGAGAAACTAGGAAATACTATGCAAAGAAGAAGAGAACAAAGTAGGGAGAATATGTAATATGTTATCCAATCTCTTCAAGTGTACAAAATACAATACATTACACATAATTTATATGTGTAGAAAAGCTAGTCAAATATCATGAGTTACAAGACCTTAAACAATACATTGCACATAATTTATATGTGTAGAAAAGCTAGTCAAATATCATGAGTTACAAGACCTTAATAGCGAATAATGGTGAAGGTAATCTGAGTGAGTTTAATGGAGAGCGTAATGATGGCCATCCATAACCTCCAAAAATTCACAATAGTACATATATTATTTTTTATTAATTTTCTTTTATGTTAAAAATAGATTTTGATTTTTTTATAGATGTTAGATAGTGACACGAAAGCAAAATCTAATTGGAAATTCCTCATCCATAAACTACAAATTGAAGATAAGATGATAAGCCTTTGTGGCAAATACCAAATCCTATTTCACTTCCCTCACTACATTGGCCACCCCCTTTCCCTCCCACCCCTCAAAAATCGCCCCCCTCCAATGGCTTCCCCATCTCTTATGACCCCCACCTCCACCCCCGCCGCCGCCCACACCAAATCCTTCTCACCAATCCGATCAAAACTCATCTCCACCGCAACCGCCACCGCCGCCGCCGCCGCCACTCCGACGACCATCTCCACCACTCGCCGCCGCGACTTTCTGTCCCTATCAGCCGGCGCGCTGCTGCTGACCCACGTGCCATCCGCGTGGGCAGCCCCCGACGAGGAATACGTGAAGGACACGGCGGAGGTGATCAACAAGGTGAGGAAAACCATCACTCTGGAGAAAACAGACCCCACCATCGCCGACGCGGTGGCGGAGCTGAGACAGACTTCCAACGCATGGGTGGCGAAGTACAGGAAGGAGAAATCCCTATTGGCTCGGGCTTCGTTCCGCGATATTTACTCCGCCATTAATGCTGTTTCGGGCCACTACGTTAGCTTCGGGCCGACTGCTGCACTTCCGGCGAAGAGGAAGCAGAGAATCTTGGAAGAGATGGAGACTGCTGAGAAGGCTCTTTCCAGGGGAAGATGATCATGATGATGATGAACAAGAAAGACTACGCGGCTGCATTTTTCTTTTTCTTTTTCTTTTTTTTGGGTTGTAATTTTGTAATTTAATGTGTTATGTAATTTTCTATCATGATTCTGAGATGATAGCTTATACAATAATGTGCATTTTAGAGAAGTGGCTTGTCAAATTAAGTACTGCAATTTTACTCTTGCGGTGTTAATAAGAGCATCTCCAATCCATGGATTTAGGTATTCGATTGCTATAATCGTGGCAGTCGCAGTGTGGCAATTTCAACTCCAATGAGGATTGGTTTCTTGTGGGCACTAGGTCCGAGTCTTCTATTTTAACGGACCCTTGAGTTACAATAATTTACATTCCTCCATCAAATACTTATCGGACCAAGGGATATGGGGCCTCGCCTATTGGTGCAAGGTATTCGATTGCTACTTGCTTAATCAATGCTGACAACTGAGCCACAATATTACTATACATATGCAAGCCCGTTTTTTAAAATTCGGGGGCCTAGACGAGATATATAGAACAACTCAGAAAGGCCTCTTGTCCAGTGACGAATCCAAATTTTTATTCAAGTTCTTCTTGGAGTGGACTTAGAGGGGGCTCAATAGTGAATGTTCTCCATAATGCATATATCTATTGAGAGTAATAAGTAGCCCCTTTTACAATTTTAAATGAAATTTGACACACATACGGGAGTACACTGGATTTTTCGAAGATAGCTATTATAACTTTCCGAATTTTCTAGCAATTTCTCCAACTCTCCATCCAACTTGTCCAAGGTCAAATGTGATATATTGCATATTAAAACACCAAAACACGGATATGAAGTACCGTAGATTATGAATGTTTTGTTTCTCTCGTTTTTCACCTTCAACTCAATAATTTGAAGGTGAACTTGCGCATGTGCAAGCTGATTTTGCACAGTGTCAATAGCTCCAATAGAAAATTTCAACAAACTCTTTGACGCACGATGTGCAGCCTCCACCTTGTTTCAACCAACAAGCATTTAATAGTGAAATGTTACATTTTATTTTATAGACAAATAAGAAAAAAAATCCTATTGTTTACTATGGTATATATGTCAGTCGTCGTGTTATCAAAATGAAGCATATTATTAGTTCAACATTTTATAAATCTTTCATTGTAAATAAACCACGTCTCATTGACGCATGTTATCATTTTGGTACATTCTCCATACAATTTAACCATCTCGGTGTATACAATTTAACCATCTCGTTGTATTTACATTCATACTCTTCTGTAGTCTTTGATTTCGGTAACTTTTCCCATATTGTTCTCTGGAACAACTCACCGTGATTTTTGTTGCCCATAAACTTCGTCGTATTTCTGTCAATGTTGCCGTTTATGTGCTATAAACATAACATATGATACGATTGTGAAAACACGTTAGGACATGCTTTTAGTAGACCCAACTCATCAGTCAGGATCACTCCCGGTTCTACTCCGAGCGGGAATATATTTCCTAGACATATTAATTTTCATGCATATGTTTCCTCGTTTTCACGTGATAAAAAAACAACAATAATCATAAAGTTCTTTCCCGCCACAGTAATCCCAATTATTTTCAATAGAGACATCAAACATAATTATCATTTGATCGACTATGAAATATATTATAATATATCAAACTAATATTTAAATAAATATTACCTATTTGTTTTGTAATTTCAATCCATAAGTATAACGTATGAAAATAAAGGCAAATGGTTGATCGAATCGAGGTGTGCAAACATAACGTCTTGCACTGTATCTCCTACTGAGTTTGTTCGATGTCATTTTTTATATATCTGTTTTCACTGAGTTTGTGCCACGGATGTTGTACAACTGTCTTCCCCTTCATTTCCTCTCATAATTTTGCAAATCTATTGTACGGATCCCTGATGCCCATAGACATCTAGATTAGCAATTAGCCTCTCTCAAATGATGTCAAATTTCCTTCGGCTCCCTTCAACTTCGTTATTTCATACTACTCTTTAGTCAAACGATTAGATGAACATAGTCCGTGAGGATATTTATGAGGAAGGTGATTATGATTGCCATTTTTTTTATAGTAAGATGCCAAAAGCCATCACAACCATCTTTACCTCATAACGCAAAAAGACACATGCAATTTATTGTACCTGACTTTTGGCTTGTTTCGACATCTATATTATTTACTCGTCTTTCATAAGCTTTTAGCTTTTACTCGTCAAATATTGTCTACCTTCATGGAAAGACTGGGTGTGTTTAATCTCATGACAATGGCTAAGGGTCGTGTTCATCGCCACTCAACTAATGTGTTTTTACAAACAAACTCAGTCGAAATGTCAAAATATTAACTGTAATCATGTAAATCAAACGTTTATGTATCTTCCTCATCAACATTTATGATTATTTCTTCTTGTCTTGATATAAATATAAATTTATTACAGAATATTATATAAAGAATGTTGGAATTATTTCAATAATTATGTGGGCTCACATTTGTGACGTAAATGTGTATGACTATCTAAAAGAAAGTCCAAATTAGTTGTGATCTAATACAAAATATTGGGTTTGACTTATGAGTTGACTATAATTATGGGCCTAATGTGTAGAAACAATTAGGGTTTAATTGTGATTTATTGATGGGAATCACAGTTGTAATATAACTGCACTCTACAGTTATATAAAGGGTCGTGGTCCCCAAAGAAACGCAACCATTCCGTCTCTTCTAAAATCCATCGTTAGAGAGATAATTAAGGAACAACCATCTTTACCTCATAACGGAAAAAGACACATGCAATTTATTGTACCCGACTTTTGGCTTGTTTCGACATCTATATTATTTACTCGTCTTTTATAAGCTCTTAGCTTTTACTCGTCAAATATTGTCTACCTTCATAGAAAGACTGGGTGTTCAATCTCATGACAATGGTAAAGGGTCGTGTCCATCGCCACTCAACTAATGTGTTTTTACAAACAAACTCAGTCCAAAGTCAAAATATTAACTGTAATCATGTAAATCAAACGTTTATGTAATCATTTATGATTATTTCTTCTTGTCTTGATATAAATATAAATATATTACAAAATATTATATAAAGAATAGATAACAAGAAAAAAGTAGATTAACACAAAAACCGGTTCACATTTTGCGTTATTTCACACGAAATAAAATTAGATTATCGATTTAATTCACACATAATTTTTTTTTTATATAAATTCCGTGTAGTATACACGAAATCGTGTACATATTTCGTGTGCATCTACACAAAATCTTGAAGATTTAAGAAAAATGAAAAATTTACCTCCAAATCAATAATGTTTGGATCCATCTCGATATTTGTTGAATTTCAATTGATTTTTTGAGTTCAATGTTGATTTTAGTGTTCTGGAAGTTGAGAGAGTTCAGAAAAGTTTTGTAAAGGCAAAACTAACATTGGTGAAAAAATGCCTGAAAGTATTAACTTATGCTTGTACATATAAATTATAATAACCACCCAAGAAAAGAATTCTACTTATGGTATTCTTAAATTACATTAAAAATATATTTTGGTTGATGATTTTGAAAGTTTAGACGGATATTTAATATGGAAAGTACAATTTATAGGTGTAAAGTTGATTTAAGCTGGTAATCAGAATTAGAATTAGATTGCCAAACACGCCCTCATGTACCTTTTGGGGACACTGACAGTTAGGACGGTTTATAGGCATTATGACCTCCACTCATATTTCTCCACGAGGCATATCCAATTGCCTTATTATTTAAATATTTAAATATATGGTAAATTCCACTTTCTTCCTTGTACTTTGGTTCGGTAGCACTTTACCCCCTTCTACTCTCGATTGCATCGATTTCCTCCTCTATACTTGAAAAATTGTCTCAATGTGGCTCGTTATTAGTTTCAGACATTTAACTTTAACACCGTTTGATAAGCTCTGAAATTACAAAACCGCCACCTCTCCCAGTTTAAATAATTATTAAAAAAACAAAATAAAAAATAAACAAAAAATAATAAAAAAAAAATTCAAGACAACGAGAAAACATAGTCCACGACGCCAACCACAATTTTTTTTAATTTTTTTTTTAATTTTTTTAATAGGGCAAATGGCAAAAAGGCCCATCACATGGGACTTAAATGCATTTTGGTCCACAAAAAAAACATTCTCTCAATTAAGCCCATCCCCATGTCTTTAGTCTAAAATACCCTCAATAATATAATTCTTATCAATTCCACCCATTATGCTCTAACTTCTTTAATATTACACATTGACCCCGGATTTAAACAAATATATCACATTAACCCCCAAAACTTTTTTTTTCAGAAAATAATTTTTTTTTCTGAAATGTTTTTTTTCCGGCCAGATTCCGGCGTTGACTTTTTTTTTTTGATTTTTTTTCTTAGATTAAAAATATTGTAATTAATATTACTGTCTTGGCTACTAAATTACTGTCTCAGATAGTAATATTACTGTTTGGGACAGTAATATTATGAATATTATTTTTCCGAACAGTAATATTATTAATATTATTGTCTAAGACAATTAAATTACTGTTGGAGACAGTAATTTAACATCCAAGGCAGTAATATTAGTTAAAATAATTTTTTTAAAGGAAAAAAATTAAAAAAAAAAGTCAATTAACAGTTAAATTACTGTCTCCGACAGTTAAATAACTGCCGGAGACAGTAATTTAGCAACGAATACAGTAATATTAATTAAAAATATAGAATAAAAAAGTCAATTAACAGTTAAATTACTATCTCCGACAGTTAAATAACTGCTGGAGACAGTAATTTAGCAACGAATACAACAATATTAATTAAAATATTTTTGAAGAAAAAAAAAAGAGTCAATTAACAGTTAAATTACTGTCTCCGACAGTTAAATAACTGCCGGAGACAGTAATTTAGCAGCCAAGACAGTAATATTAATTAAAATATTTTTTTTAAGAAAAAAAAAAAAAAAGTCAACGCTGGATATCCGGCGGTCAACGGCAGTTGACCGGCCGAAAAAAAATTCAGGAAAAAAAATTTCAAAAAAAAAAAAAAAAAAAAGTCAACGGCGGCGACCGGCGGTCTCCGGTGGTGGCGGGTCAAAATTGAAATTAGGGTTAAAATTGGTTAATTGATGAAATTGGGGTGTAAATCATGAAATTGGAGTTAAATTGAGTTTCAATGAATTGTGGGTAATTTTGGTATATATAAAAGGATTTTCCTTATTTGCAAATAAGTTTGAATGGGTTGGATTTATTTGAAAGACAAAAAACTTGGATGTCCCTCTTTTAATTAAGTGCACTTGTCATGGGCCTATTTGTCATTACCCCTTTTTAATAATTATTTAAACTAGGAGGGGTGGATTTTTTGTAATTTTCAGATTTAGATCAAACGGTGTTAATGTCAAATGTCTGAAAACTAACGGCGAAAGCCACCTTGAGAAAAAAATTCAAGTACAGGGAGGCAAATCTATGCAATCGAGAATAGAAGGGCTAAAGTGATATCGAGCCAAAATACAAGAGGAAATGGAATTTACCCTTTAAATAATTAAATAAATTAAATATATATATATATATATAATATTATATAATAAAGTTAAAGAAAACATATTTTTTGAGATATATTAATATACTCACTCGTATACCGACGCATCCCGCCCGATTTTCTCTCTCTCTGTATCTCTCTCTCTTTCTCGCTGGCTCCTCTTATTTCAGTTTACGCGTGGATATGAATCCTTAAATCCGAATTAATTAATTGTTAGGGAAATTCAAATAAACATTTCAATTAAAAAAAAATTAGGGCTTCATCATTGTTGATGTTTCCTTTTAATCAAACCGCAAACCCCTTTCGTAAACGCATTGCCTCTTTTGCAGTCCACGCAAAGTTACTCGGTTTTTTGCAGTTTGCTTAGGTTAATCTCATTTTTCAGTTTTTGGAAAATACTTAACCAAGGTAAGTTTCTTCCGTTCTGAAGAAATGAATTTGCGATTGTCTTCATTTTTTTTAACATTAATTTTTGATTTCACAAGCATCGGAGTTTTGTCGAAATGGGAATTCTTTCGTGTACGAGTTCCGCAATGGTATGATTAGAATACCTAGTACGAGTTTCGATTGTTAAATTTGAGAATTCTGCTTTGTTCTTGCAGTTTCACAAGTTTGAGGGAAAAAAAAAAATTTGGCTTTGTTCGGCACAAGTCTATCCGGACAAACGATGAAGATTATTTGCGTAAAATTGGCGTAATGAAATATCGGAGTTTTGTCGATAGAGTGGAATAGAGATGAACATATCTGCTCTGTTGACCTCTGCCGGTATAAATACAGCGGTATGTGCGGTGCTTTTTTCTCTGTACTCGGTTCTAAGGAAACAACCAAGTCTAGTGAGCGTATACTTTGGACAGAAGCTTTCACAAGTACACTCGAAACGTAACGACCCGTTTTGGTTTGGGAGGCTTATTCCTTCTCCTAGTTGGATTGTCAAGGCATGGGAAGCCTCCGAAGACGAATTATACCTCACTGGGGGTGTCGATTCTGTCGTATTTCTCCGTGCAGTTGTCTTCAGGTGATCGATCGTGTTTAATTTTTAAATTTCCGCTCTCGTTTTTCAGAATTTTGTACATAGACTTTTCAAGTGTGGTGAATGGAATGTTGTACCATTCGAGCACAAGTGTGGATAACACTAATCTGTTATAACGCAACTCTGTTGGGAGAATCAGAGCTCGTGGGGAGATACGAAACCCGATTTCAGTTCTCTAGGGTGCTCTCATTTGTTTTATATGTCATAAAATCCGTCTCAAAACCAGTTTCTCGTCCCGGATCATCGGCTGTTACCCGCCAGTTAACCTTTCCTTTTTCAGTTAAAAAAATTTAATGATTGAACCGCACAATTACTTCATCGATTGTTGATCTGAAACCGTCACGAGAATGTGTTTGTTCCTAAAATAAATAAATAAAAAGAAAATAATGTATAGTAATCCGTAAAGAAATTGATTGCGGTGTCATCATATGATTCTTCGTTAAACCTTTTTTCGGCTTCATTGAATATTGCTAATAGTTCAATTGTTGCTTTACCATGTGCAGCATCAGAGTATTCACTGTTGCTGCTATCGTATGCTTGTTTCTTGTTCTTCCACTTAATTATTTTGGTAAAGAAATGGAGCACAAGCAAATTCCAGAGGAACAATTGACCGTTTTCACCATTGGCAACGTCGAGGAAGGCTCAAGATGGTGAGGATAATACATATATTTAATTATCGGCTGAATTTTTATCTCCTGAAAGCAAATAAGAAAATGAGACTTAATGTATTCGTTTTCTTCGACATTTTTCGTCTAATTTTCTCTGTGGCAGGCTTTGGGCACATTGTCTTGCATTATACATCATATCTTGCTGCTCTTGTCTCCTCCTTTACTTTGTAAGGACTAACTCGCCACTGTTTTTTTGTTACATTGAGATACCTCGACGATGTGAATTTTTTTTTTTTTAGTTTTATATAATTTTTTTTTCTCGACTTGTCTTTAGGAATACAAGAACATCACGAAAATGAGATTGACGCATATAACTGCATCTCATTCGTACCCAAGTCACTTTACAGTAATTGTTCGTGCAATTCCTTGGGCCGAGGAAGAATCATATAACGACACTCTGACCAAATTCTTTACGGATTACTACGCATCGAGCTATTTATCAAACCAAATGGTTTATCAGTCGGGAGCCGTCCAGAAATTGATGGTGAGCATCTAAATCGATGTAATGTTTGTTGTCTTCATGGACGAATGTTCTCTTTGTGTCAACCTTAGTTCTACTACCCGTTTCGTAATTATGCATGGTGTTTTCATCAATCCTAAGCTGTTATTGACAAATTAAGTTTATCGTGTGGTGTTGCTACTTTCACTTATTCTGTATTCTTTTTCGGTTATTTGCAGAGTGATGCTGAGAAGATGTATAAGATGATAAAGTCACCCAACATGGAGAAACGCTGCGTACCACGATTTATGAGATGTGGTTTTTGTGGTGGCACTGGAGCAACATCTTTTAAGATCCTCTCCAACGAGCCTAAGATTTCCACAAGGGATAGCTGCTTTGATGGTTCCGATTTGCGGAAAAAGGTCTTACTTAATAAAATTAGCCCCGATATCTACAACGGCCGTAGTGTGCATAATAAATCTTAATATAATAAAAGAAATTGCGTTCTTGACGAACATGCAATGCCTAATGATTCATTCTTGCAGGAGTGTGGAGCTGCGTTGGTTTTCTTCAGGACTCGTTATGCTGCGTTGGTTGCTTCAGAGGCACTTCAATCACCGAATCCAATGTCGTGGGTCACCGACTCTGCTCCCGAACCGTGTGACATTTTCTGGTCAAACTTATCCGTGCCGTACCGACTCCTCTGGATTCGCAGGATTGCTGTTATTGTCGCCTCTATATTTTTTGTGATTTTCTTCCTTATTCCTGTCGTCTTCACACAAAGTCTCGTTCATCTTGATAAACTTACGAAGATATTTCCATTTCTCAAGGATATTATAAAGAGGTAACAAAAAAAAAATCCTAAATGTTGCATCAAAATCACGATTGTTGAAATCTATTTTCCGTGTTTTTTTTCTCTCCAGGAAAGTTATGGAACAGCTGATCAGTGGATATCTACCGAGTGTTGTATTCATTATCTTTCTATATATCGTCCCGCCTTTGATGATGTTATTCTCTACATTGGAGGGAGCCATATCTCGTAGCCAAAGGAAAAGAAGTACATGCGTCAAAGTCGTATATTTCGTCATCTGGAACGTATTCTTTGCAAATATTCTAACGGAGGCCGCTATTGATCATTATCAAGTTTCGATCACAAAGTTGGGGGACGCAAAACATATCCCGAATTTGCTTGCCAAAGCAGTGCCAGCAACTGTGATTTCTTCTTCTTATTAAATTTCCGTTTATCCTATTGTTAGAGTAAATAAACATAAATAACTAAAGTTGCTGTTATATATGTTTTGCAGGCCACATTCTTTATGACTTACGTACTGACATCGGGCTGGGCGAGCTTATCGGTCGAACTCATTCAGCCATTCCCCCTTGTCTGCAACTTGTTCTACAGATTCATTCTCCGGAACAAAGACGATTCATCTTACGGGACATATACTTTTCCGTACCACACAGAAGTTCCGAGAGTCCTTCTGTTTGGTCTACTCGGATTCACTTGTTCCATCTTAGCCCCTCTCATATTGCCCTTCCTCCTCATTTACTTTGTCCTTGCCTTTCTTGTTTATCGCAATCAGGTTCGTTTGCATTCTCATAACAATATGTCTTGATTTGTTCTATTTACTCGGGCATCATTTAATTTTTCGTCTCGCAAAAAAATTGTGTTTCAGATACTCAACGTGTACGTAACAGAGTACGACAGTGGGGGGCTGTATTGGCCTATCGTGCACAACACAACGATATTCTCTTTGGTGCTGACCCAAATAATAGCTTTGGGGGTTTTCGGAATCAAGGAATCGCCTATTGCGTCGGGCTTCACTTTTCCTCTAATCATTTTTACTCTCCTTTTCCATGAGTATTGCAGGCAAAGATTTCACCCCATCTTCGTAAAAACACCTGCACAGGTAACAACAACTCAATATCGATTTTTACATATATAATTTTTTTTTTTCCGGTTATTATGTGACGCAAAATTCTCATGCAGATTGTTATTGAAATGGACCGTAAAGACGAGAATTGTGGGAGAATAGATGAAATCCATATGCAACTGCAATCGGCTTATTGTCAGTTCAGATCAAAGTCCCACAATCTGCATAAAAGTACAGAACATAACAACAAGATTGAGTCTGTTTTGGCTGACAGCATCGAGACAGGTGATATTGTCACGCTCGAAGATCTTGACGACATTACACCAGGTTTGCAACTCAAGTAGATACGTGTGTGTGTATATATATTTATTATATAACCGGAATCTTATGTATTGTTGACAAATATACAGCCGTTTTGGGAAAGAGATCGATTTAAGCACACCCTGATGGATTTACATGAGGAACTATATATATGGGTCTGTTGGTATGCCTATATACTAGTTTACGGTTTACAAAACGAATTGGAGGTTATGTTCCAATATTGGCCGATCGAAAAACATATGATGAACTTGTAAAACTTGCAAAGCCCCGTTTGCTGAAATCTGTCCCGAAATCATTTTGCGAGTTCAGTTTTGTGGCAAAGAAATTACCTCAAAAGATCCATAAATGCTCGTTCAAATTCATTTACCGCAATGTTTTTGAATTCTATGTTTAGCTTAAAGAACATATTTCGGTAGGCAGAGGCATCCCCTTTTAATGTGGTTGAACAAACTACAGTAGCACCTCGATAAATTAATAACCTCGATTAAATAATAGTTTCTCTCAGTCCCGACTCGGTGAAAAAGTATTAAATTATTAACTCGATAATTTAATAATTTGCTAAATTAATAGAATTTCCCTAGTCCCGACTGTATTAATTTATAGAGGTTTAACTGTAGATGATATATTTCTCAATACTAGAGAATGAATTAGTCGAGGAACCAAAACACGTAATTAAACGTTCAGTTACTTTTCGACTATAATCAAATGGTATGAAATTGCGACCACGGGTTATCAATTGTCGGCATGGGCGAATCAAGAATCTTCACCTTTCTAAGCAACTCCAAAAGGAGAGGTATCAAAATGGAGCATCAAACACTCGATTGATGCTTGAAATAATACTTTGATACTTTTAAAAAACTCATATGCTCCAACTCTTAAGGTATTAAATAAATTATCCCTTTTTTCATTGAAAATTTATTGAGATTTTATTTCTTTTTCCCGTTGAAATTGCGAGAGCTATTTTTAAAGAATATTTGATTCCTCTCTTTTTTGGGTGCATTTTTGCAACCCGAGGAGGTTGAGTATCAAACTAACTACCACTTCAACACCTCCATTGGAGTGAAATATTTTGAATGTTGGGAATCAAAATGGTAGTTTTGTAATTTGATACTTCATTTGGTCCTCCCACTCGGATGGCAAAATATTAAAATGGATCATCAAATACTAATTTGATGCTCATTTTTTTTTTATACTCATTTACTTCAACCGCAAGCATTAAATGAATTATCAAATTTTAAAGATAAATGTAAATAAATTTAAAATTGACACAATTCAATTCATGATAGATTTTTTGGGTAGTTAATATTTTGATACCTTATCTTCAGGATGCACTTTTGCATCTTCGGACTTTGAATATCAAAATAATTATCAATTTAATTTCTACACTGGAGATGAAAATTTAAATTTTGGAGTATAAAAATAGAAGTTATACCATTTAATTTTCCGTTCTATTATATTTATGTCACTAAATTATAACATGAAAGGATCATGGTCAATTGTGCAAAAATGCCTACCGAAAAACCAGAAATCTATATGCAAGTGTCTCTTCACACACAATCTCTTCTAAATCTTGGTGATTTGTTTCTCTTCCTTATCGAATCACGTACATATTAAATTTTTGAATATAATTTATTTTATATTAAACAATGTTCAAGAGTTGTTTAATGATAGATAACGGGTGAATTACAGTTAGACCATCTTCTACTGAAAACAAACCAAAAGATGCATGTATTTATGTCTTTTTATATTTTTCAGAAACAATTATCTCACAGTACGTTTTCAGAAGTTATAGATAAACAATTCCATGTATTTTCGACTTTCAACCTCCGATTTTTTTTTACATTTTCGGCACCAATCTTTTTCAACATATAACCTCTTAAGTTTTCTTGTTTTGCCAACATATAAACTCCGAAAGTTTTGCAAATTGAAGTACCAAACTTGTAGGAATCCGTTGGTTGCCGAGGACGCAAACATTATTTTTTTCAACAAAAGATCGAAATTTTTATGTCCAAAATGACTCGACTTTCTTTATGCGTCTATAAGACTATAACGGCTTAATCACACTTTGCATCCTTGAAATATATCATTTTGGCACTTTGCACCCTTGAAAAATAACAATAGCCCTTTGTACCCTCAAAACATAATAAATCATTCACAATGCACCCTTAATTGAATGATAAAGGATAATTCATTTTTTTATTGATTTTTTTTCTGGGGTGCAAAATAACAAATTAAATTGTTATTTTCTTCAACCTTCAACTTACTTTCGAGCGCACGTGCGAGAAAATATAAATCACACCTGATAATTGAAAGAAAAAAAATTATATTTTCTTAAAACTAAAATCAAATAAACTTTTATCAGTAAATTATTCGATTCATAGATATTTTATTGTGTTGGTGGAAATCTTGGGTAAAAATATTTGGAAGAAATATGATTTTTAGATAACTTGATAACAATATAGCTGAAGGATTTTTTTTTTTCGTGAAATATTTTTTTGTGATAAAAAATATAAGTTTTCAATACCACAAAAAAATATTAAATTATCTTTATTAGGTTTAAAAACTCATGTGGGGTGCTTATGCATTATATATTATGTTTCGAGGGTGCAAATTGCTATTAATTTATTTCGAGGGTGCAAAGTGTCAAAATAGTATATTTCAAGTGATGGGGCCCATTTTGGCAGGCTTAGGCTGGGCCCAAGTAAGTGGGCTAGAGGAGGAAACACGAGCTTGACCGGCGGAGTTTGTACGAATTGGTGGCCCAAATTAGGCCTTAGCTCGTATGACAAGGCGCGGATTGCATGGGAAGACTCAGAGAAGAAGGAAAGAAGATATCTTATATAAGGAAAGGAGATAAAATCGGATTAGTTAAGAAGGAAACGTGTAATTTAGAGATAATTGGTTCATTACACACCTCTTGATAATAGGAAAATATCTAGAATATTAACTCACCTATATAAACACATGTAAAAATCCTCATTAGGCATACGTTTTTAATACATCAATAATATATTTCTTTATTTTTTCTCTACAAACTTTATTTTATTCTTTGTACATCTAGCCACCGCTATCCGATTCGGCTAGTGGTGGATTCTCCGGCAACTCTCAAAGTAGGTTTCGGAGAAGGTCTTGAGGGTGCGAAATTCGAGAACTATCAGGTGGCGCCGTTTGTGGGGAAAAGAGTCGGATTAAGGCGTTGAGTTTCTAGAACTGTTTGAATTAGATATCCAAAATACTCGAGCGAAGTATTTCATTAATGTTTCTGAATTGATTAATTCATTTGAAGAATGTCAACCTTATTTGATTATTTGAGAATTCCCTATGTTTTACTGGTCGCGGAATTATATTACTATTACGTGATGGGGCGTGCTAAATTCTACACTAAAATTTACTAAATTCCACAAATAAATTAAAAAAATATTCTCTCTCTAATCAAAATTTCTCTAACTTCTCTTCAAAATGATTTTATCCAAATCACTCAAAATTTATTATTTTTTTACGTGAATAATCAGAAAAAATGAGTTCCATTTTATTTAATATTTATTCAATTTCATTAAGCATTTTTAATTATTCAAATTCATATGAATTCGAGTTTTTTCCTCAAATTCCAACTTTATTTTAGTTTGAACATGTGAAGATTTTTGTCAAATTCGAACTTGGAATGCTAAGGATGTTTTCAGTGTGTGATTTTGTGAAAAAACTAGGGAAAAAGAAGAAAGACATGGAAGGAGAAAAAAGATTTTAGAGAAATAAATATTTTTAGTTATGTGCATGATTTGGTAAAAATAGTATGGAATTTAGCATTTCAGTTACGTGATTTGCAAAAGAAAAAAAATGAGAAAAGGGGAAAAAGAAAAAAAAGTGGGCACTCACAAATTCATAATATCTTAGGGGTGGCCTATATGCATTCTTGTATGATTATTTAATTGATTTTATTAAAACCAAAATAGCATCTTGTTTGAAAATTTTGATGAATCTGTTGTCTTCTTTATTCATTCTAATATGCCACTGAAGGCACTGGAGAACAAATTGAATAAAAATGAGGCGTATTGACTGCATCGATTTCTCGAACTTGCAGCTATTTCACTATAGTCTTTAGCTACGACCTCGAGGATTGGTTTTTTGTAGCCTGCATTCATTCTATAGAGCTCGCATCAATCCCTTACGTTTCGAACTCATGAAAGCTCGTTTCGCCATAGGCGCAAGATAAGTTTTTCCTTTAGCCTCAATATTTTGCAGAAATTCTTTATAAAGTTTTTTCTACATTTAAATTTGAAATTTGCATGATATGTGAATTGTAGTGCTTCTCAATTGTTCAAGAAGATTGCATGTACATCTTTGCTATATATCTTGTATCAAACAAGAACTATATGCCGAATAGCTTATGTGATACCTATCTTAAAAAAAATTATAAATTAAATCGGTTGCTCGCTATACGACTCATTACTATCCCTTATAGCATGGATCTATTGAAACTTGAATTTATATCGAGCTCACATTAATAGGGCAAGTATGCTTCAATTTGACTTCTTATGAGGTTGCATTTGAGTTTGATAACCCCCGTTTATTTAAGGATACTCGCATTTGTCTTTTTAAAACTACAATAAATACCTATTTCTCTCAAGGATTCACCTGTCATGAAACCTAATGAAGCATTGCGATAAATTATTGACTATACCATCCTTTCAGAATTTTACTTCAATATCTTAGTACATGACTCCACAACTTTGAGCTTGTTCGCTGATGCTTGAATTTATTTAAGCTCGTCTTTATTAAAGTATAAATTATCTAAAAGTATCTCGAAAAGTTATTATATGCTTGCATATGTCTCTAAAAGTTCGCAGTTATCTGTCAAAATTAAATATTCTTAAAGAATAAATTCTTTTGATTCAATTTATCTTAAGCTCAATTATCTATTAGATTCCATCATATGCATGAGCTCGCATATGTATCTTCATTATATGTTTTATATTAAAAATAAAATAAAAAAAACAACAAGTTCGCTAAGGGTTGGAAGATCCCCGCGGCTTCGGCCCAAAATGTAGTTAAAAGTGTTTAAAAGGGTTGGAAGATCCCCGCGGCTTCGGCCCAAAAGGTAGTTGAAAGTGTTTGATAAAGGTTGGAAGATCCCTGCGACTTCGGCCTAAAAGGTAGTTGAAAGCGTTTAAAAGGGTTGGGAGATCCCCGCGGCTTCGGCCCAAAAGGTAGTTGAAAGTGTTTAAAAGGGTTGGAAGATCCCCGTGGCTTCGCCCAAAAGGTAGTTGAAAGTATTTGAGAAGGATTGGAAAAATCCCGAGGCTTCGGCCCAAAAGGTAGTTGTGTTCGGCCGATAAGTCAGTTATAAACGTTCGCACAGTTGAGCTCATTACGCTCGTTTGAACAACATATTAACCACTTATGGTTATGAAAATCAAGCAAAAAAAAAAAACAATAATATTCAATAATCGCGTGTTTCGAAAACAAACATAAAACGTAAAGGCTCCGCGAAAAGCGAAAACGGATAACTTAAGCTAAAAGCAAGCGAGAAAGGAAAAAAAAAGGAAAAAAAAGGTAATGGTTGATTTCTGACTTTTCATATTCTCAAGCGAAGGTTCACTAGAGAATAGAGGGGAGTAGACGATGGGGCCCATTTTGGTAGGCTTGGGCTGGGCCCAAGGAAGTGGGCTAGAGTAGGATACACGAGCTGGGCCGGAGGAGTTTGTACGACTTGGTGGCCCAAATTAAGCCTTAGCTCGTATGACAAGGCGCGAATTGCATGGGAAGACTCGGAGAAGAAGGAAAGAAGATATCTTATATAAGGAAAGAAGATAAAATCGGATTAGTTAAGAAGGAAACGTGTAATTTAGAGATAATTGGCTGATTACACACGTCTTGATAATAGGAAAATATCTAGAATATTAACTCACCTATATAAAAACACGTAAAAACCCTCATTAGGGTTACGTTTTTAATACATCAATAATATATTTCTTTACCTTTTCTCTACAAACTTTATTTTATCCTTTGTACATCTAGCCACCGCTGTCCGATCCGGCTAGTGGTGAATTCTCCGGCAATGCTCAAAGTAGGGTTCCGGAGAAGGTCTTGAGGGTGTCAAATTCGAGCACCATCAGCAAGGGTGCAAAGTGCCAAAATAGTATATTTCAAAGGTGCAAAATGAGATTAAGCCCATCAATAACCATACACCACATGTCGTTTTTTGTTGAAATAAGTGGTGTTGCTTCTCTGTCGGCGGCGGTGAAGTCTTCTTTCTTCTCCGGTGCGAATGAGTCTACTTCACTGTCGGTGGGAGCATCGCCGACAACAATAAAATGGGGCGACAATAGGGTGGGGCTGTGGGGAGGTGCAGGGGCGCACCGTGAGGCATTTAGGTGGGGGCCTAAGCTTATGATAAAAATAATGAAAATATAAACAACATAAAAATAAATAAATAAATAAATGTGGTTTTATAAGAATATATTTGCAGAAATATTTGAAAGAGTTTTTATTTTCACACATTTGCATCACTTACATAGATTACATTATATAGAGTTATAGGCTAACAGTTTGCCGAGAAATCCTAATCTCTAGTTACAACAAACTCCTAGATATTTGTACATAGTTGAAGTCAATCTTTTCAAGGAGTCATCAATCCCGTGGAGTGTGAGCTGGAGAGTTAGTTTCGGAAATCTCGGACTCTCTTTGAATATCTGTTTCAACATGCCCCCGCAATCGAATGGGAAGATCTTGGACATGGAGATTGCTTTTTAACAACATAAAACGTGTAGCACTCAAAGGTTTGGTGAGAAGGTCTGCAATTTGATCATTGGAAGAGATGAAACAAACAGAAAGTTGTCGTGCAAGAACTTGATCTCGAACATGATGAAAATCAAGTTCAACATGTTTAGTTCTTGCATGAAAGACGGGATTAGCGCTCAAGTACGTTGCACCAATATTGTCGCACCATAAGCGCGGTGAAGCAGAAAGTGGCAGGCCAATTTCGGAGATAAGTGATTGAATCCATTGTACTTCGGCGGCAGTGTTAGACAAGGATTTATACTCAGCCTCGGTGCTGCTTCGAGCTATGGTAGGTTGTTGTTTACACGTCCAACTGATAAGATTGTCACCATGAAATATACAATAAGCACCAATAGAACGTCTATCGTCTGGATCAGAAGCCCAGTCAGCATCAGTATATGCTTGGAGCTCATGAGAAAAGGTTCTGGATAAAAGCAAACCATTCGAAATGGAATGCTTAAGATATCGTAGTATTCGTTTCACAGCTTGCCAATGAGGAACTCTTGGTGAGTGCATGAATTTGCTGACCCGATGAACACCATAAGCTATGTCTGGTCTGGTATAAGCAAGATATTGCAGGCCTCCCACAATACTACGATAAAGTTGAGCATCCTCGAAAGTGGAACCTTCATATTTAGACAAAGTGCAGTTGGTGGCCATTGGTGTAGTACATGGTTTTACTTTGTCCATACCAGCCCGAACCAAAAGATCAAGGATATACTTTCTCTGAGTCAGCCACAAACCGTGATCAGTTCGGATAGCCTCAATGCCAAGAAAGAAAGATAAATCTCCCAATTCCTTTACAGGAAATTCAGTACCAAGAAGTGTAATATAGTGTTGGATTTTCAGTGCGTCAGACCCAGTGACAATAATATCATCAACATATATGAGAAAATAAACACGTAAATCACCTTGCCGAAGAACATATAAGGAGGTATCAGATTTGCACCCCTTAAAACCGAGAGAAACCAACTTATCTGTTAGACGAGAAAACCAAGCTCGCGGTGCTTGACGGAGCCCATAAATACTCTTTTGCAGCTTGCACACATAGGAAGGAAAGTCTGGATAAATAAAGCCAGGAGGTTGAGACATAAAGACATTCTCATGGAGATTGCCGTGCAGAAAAGCATTATGCACATCAATTTGTTTAATTGCCCAATTGCGTTGCACAGCAATAGACAATATCAAACGGATAGTGACTGATTTTACAACCGGACTGAAAGTATTCGTAAAATCAATACCCTGCTGTTGATGGTAGCCTTTCGCTACGAGACGCGCTTTAAAGCGTTCAACAGAGCCATCGGCTTTTCGCTTGATCCTATAAACCCATTTGCAGCCCACGAGGTTGACATTCGAATTAAGAGGAACAAAGGTCCAAGTGTTATTTTTTAGCAAAACGTCAAATTCTTGGTTCATAGCTTCACGCCATTCATTGTGTTTTACAGCCTCGCTAAAGCATGTAGGCTCGACAAAAGTGTACTGCGTAGTAGCTAGTAGAGCTTCGGGCAAAGGATATTTTAAGGCGAGACCTGCATATGGTGTTTTCCGCTTGAGAGAGTTGGTTCTAGAACGAGTTACCATTTTGATGAGATGGTGCTGCAGCCGTGGTCGCAACCACATAATTTGATTCAGCATTATGGAGGGGAACATCTCGTTCACCATGATCTTGGACATATACATTTGTTATCAATGGTTGAGATGTAGCAGCAGTTGGAGACGGAGTAGTCGTACTAGGAAGAGACATTTGAGGTGAAGTAAAGTTGGCGGAATTTAAAGAGTGTGGTAGGGAAACACTTTCGGAAGAGACAGGATGGTGTTCAGGAGTCGAAACATAAGGAAATAGAGACTCATTGAAGACAACATGACGAGACACAAATATTTTTCCCGTTGTCAAGTCGAGACACTTGTAACCCTGATGACATAGACTATAGCCAAGAAAAATACACGTTTGAGACCGAAAATCAATTTTATGTTTATTGTAGGGTCTTAAATTTGGCCAACACGCACAACCAAAGATACGCATAAAATTGTAATTCGGTTTCTTTTTGTAAACTAGTTCAAAAGGGGATTTTTTATTCAATTTTTTTGTCGGCAAACGGTTAATAATGTATGTTGCAGTTAAAAATGCATCTTCCCAAAAACATTTAGGTAATTTTGAGTGAGCTAGTAAAGCAAGACCCATCTCAACTATTTGCCGATGTCGCCTTTCAACAAAACCCATTTGCTCATGTGTGTGAGGGCAATAAATACGGTGAGCTATTCCACATGATTTAAAATAGGTATTTAGTCGTCTATATTCGCCCCCCAGTCTGTTTGTATAGCTGTTATTTTAGTATCAAAGTGTCGCTCGACAAGAGCTTGAAATTGTAGAAATATTGACTCAACATCAGACTTTTGTTTAAGAGGAAAAAACCATATAAACTTGGTAAAATGGTCAACAAAGCAAACATAATAACGGGAACCATAAGTAGATAAGCAAGCAGCAGGACCCCAAACATCTGAGTAAATTAATTCAAGAGGTTTGGAAGAGTTAAATTCAGAAGAAGTAAAGGGAAGATTATGGCTCTTAGCCATCTGACAATCAGAACAAACATTATGTCTCTTATTCTTGACAATAGGAAATTTATTTGTAGAAATAACGTGCTGAACAATAGGAAATGAAGCATGGCCAAGGCGATTGTGCCAGTCGGAGACGGATAAATGAGTACCAACAAAGGCAGTAGGGGAGGACTTCTGAAAAGACGGCGAAAAACAATATAGGCCATCCGAAAGACAACCTCTATGTTGGATGTTCCCCGAGTAATCCTTTATGAGAAAAAAATAATCATGAAATTCAAAGAAAACATGATTATCTTTAGCAAATTGATGAACAGATAAAAGATTTTTAGTAATGGCAGGCACTACAAGAATTTGATCTAAAAGAAAAGAATGAGAAGGAGTAGAAATTTTGGAAGAACCATGATGAGAGATAGACAAACCTGCTCCGTTTCCAACCTGAATCTCATCTGAACCTTGATAATCCTCACTGCGAAGTGTGAGTTTGTTCATATCCGGAGTCATGTGATGAGTTGCTCCCGTGTCAGGATGCCAAACAGAGTCTGTGGTCGGCGAGGCCGAGGCAAGCATAGCACTTGGACCTTTTGGTTTATAGGAGGATTGGAAAGTGACGTCAAACCTATGATAACACTTGTGGACAGTATGACCATGTTTTTCACAAAGCTGACACCATAAGTTTGATCTTTGAACTACACCAGAGTTGTTTCGGTTGAAGGAATGATGGTTACTGGCACTGTAACCTCCACGGCTGTTATTGTATCCTCCTCTATAGGACTGATTACCACGGCTTAGAGGACCATTAGAAAAACCGCGACCCCGACCACGAGGTGGATCGAAAGATCGAGCAGCCACATTAACACTTGCTACAGAGAGTGCCGAGAGTGGTTGATTGTTGTGTAGAATCCGAGCTTCAGTTGTGAGAAGCATAGAATAAACCTCTTCTAGAGTGATACTTTCACGACCAACAATAGTATTAACCAAGGGATCATATTCCGGTCCAAGACCAGCCAAGATATAAGTGATTATATCATCCGAAGTGAGTGCCTGGCCAGCCATAGATAGTTGATCTGCGAGTTTCTTGATTTGCACGAAGTAATCTGTAGCAGAGAGATGACCTTTGCGAGATGTAGCTAATTGAGACCGAACTTGGACAACCTTGGCTCTAGATTGAGAAGCAAAACATGTTTGAAGTGCAAGCCAAATGGCATGGGAGGTTTCAGATTGATAAACTTGGGCAAGAACTTCTTCGGTGAGAGAAGAATTAATAGTGCTAAGAATTAGATTATCTTGTTTGGTCCAGAGAGCGAATTCGGGATTTGGAGTTGAGGTGCCATTGACGGTAAGAGTTGCAGGTGGTGCTTTAATTGTTCCATCGACATAACCGAAGACTTCTTGGCCTTTTAGGTAAGGAAGCATTTGCGCTTTCCATATGGGATAATTTGTGCGAGTAAGTTTAGTAACATTAATGCTAGAAGAAGGATTAAAGATGGGAAGGGATGAAGTGTTTGTGGCAGATGCAGTAGACATGGTGGAAGAGAAAAGAATTTACGACGTTTGTCAATACCCAGCTGATACCATATAATAATATATTTGCAGAAATATTTGAAAGAGTTTTTATTTTCACACATTTGCATCACTTACATAGATTACATTATATAGAGTTATAGGCTAATAGTTTGCCGAGAAATCCTAATCTCTAGTTACAACAAACTCCTAGATATTTGTACATAGTTGAAGTCAATATTTTCAAGGAGTCATCAATCCCGTGGAGTGTGAGCTGGAGAGTTAGTTTCGGAAATCTCGGACTCTCTTTGAATATCTGTTTCAACAGGTTTAATTTTTTATTTTTTTTTTGACAATAAAACAAATCTTCAAATAAATACGTCCAAAATAATACAATCATTTAAGTTGTGCTCTACGTTTTTTCTTCGAATAGAATTCATCTATTATTGAATATCTACTAAAAAGATCAGCAATTTCCCTTTCAATATGTAGAATCATGCAATCTCCAAAGAACCCATCTTTTATTTTGTTCAGAATTCTAGTTTTGGTAAGTTTCATAACAGAAAAAGCTCGTTCTGTGGTAGCAGTAGACACCGGAAGAAGTAAGATCAAATAAATCAACCTATCAACTAGATAATATACTTTGGATTTTTCCGTCTTTGTTAATCCTTCGCATAGTGCTGCAAGAGTAGACAAATGATATAGGTCTTGATGCTTAGTCATGTCAAGATGATAATGTTGCAATTGAAACTTAAGGAGGAGCTTATCTTGTTTTGTGAAATCTGCAGGATAATATTTATCAACAAGAGTGCAAATATCATCTACTTTAAAGGACTTGAATGAATCACTTGGGTCCAAAGCACAACTAAGAGTTAAAAGTTCCATTGTTTGCTCATTAAATCTGCAATTTAACTCTTTCATTTGTGTGTCTATGGTATTCACAAGTATATCAAAATGAAAATGATGCTCCATCGTGATATTAGTATCTCGTGGCTGGTGAATCGACTTCTCCCGACCTACTTTATTACTTTGGCAAAACAAATTAAGATCATTTAAAAAACTATCCCACCCATCATCTCTCAAATTTTGAAGAAGTTGTTTTGTTGTTGAGACTAAATGCATAGCATTCAATATGTCTTGGGATCGTTGTTGCAAAGCGTGACAAAGAACATCTGTAACTCCCATTATCCTTTCCATCAAGAGTAAGATAAAAACAAATTGAAAAGATGTCATAGCAGTATAAGCAGAATCAGCGTCACCGCGTTGGGAATAATTTGCTCCATCAGATATAATGGTTTGAAGCACACTCCCAGTAGCACTAAACATTTTCTTCAAGCTACACACAGAAGAAAAATGGGAACCCCACGAGTATTTCCAGCTCGTTGTAAATTGCCAATTTGATTAGCTCCATTACCAGTTCCAAGTTCATTAACAGATATCAAACGAGAAATTTCAGCTTGTTGTGCAGTTATTAACTCACTGGTTCTCTTACAAGAAGCGCCCACAATATTACAATGGAGTCCAACTTTGAAAAAAATAATGAACAAGAATTACCTCTCTTAATACCGCAACTAATGTCAACTGAAGTCGATGAGCAAAACAATGTACGTAATATGCATACGGGCAATCTTTCAAAAATAATGCTTGTAACATGTTCCATTCGCCACGCATATTGCTTGCACCATCATAACCCTGCCCTCGAAGATTGTCAATACTTAAAGCATGATGAGAAAAAAATGTTGAAAGTTCGTTTTTAAGAGTCAACGAAGTTGTGTCTTTGACGCTTACGATATCAAGGAAACGTTCTTGGAGAACACCTATTTTATAAACAAATCTTAAAACAAGAGCCATTTGTTCCTTTTTTGATTCGTCTCGTGCCTCATCAACAAGATACAAAACTTAGAGTCACCAATATCTTCTCGAATTTTATTTCTCACTTTAGATGTACTTGGCAGTGGGAGGAGCTTTATCTAAAACATTTGGAGCTACTTTTTCATTATAATTTGCCAAAAGCTTCACCATCTCGCGAAAATTACCTGAACTTTTCGACGTTGGGCCTTCATTGTGGCCTCGAAAAGAACATGATTGGTATGCAAGCCAACGAACACAGTCAATTGAGGTTTTAAGCCTCAAACGATTATTCAATACTTCTTCTGATGACTGTCTTTGCAAGACCTTGTCTATATGAGCAGATTGATTCATTATATTCTCCCATGATTTTAAAGAGGCACGATGCTGGGAGTTATGGCATCCAATATGGCGTAAAAAAGCACAATTTTTTTCTTTCATTTACTTTCTTCCAATTTCGAAATCCTTCCACCATAAATGTATTCGCGCCAAAACGTACATTTGTCTCACTAGCAAAAATAAAGAATGACAAACATAAGCAGCATCTTTACTCGGAGAATACTCTAACCAAGCCAGAAATTGGGAAAACCATGAATACTGGAATCGTCGACGATAGCCCTCACTACCTGAATAAGGATATTCGGGTAAATAAAATTGATATGCCCCTAACTTAGGTATTATTTATAAATACTCAAAACATAGATAAAAAAGATATTTAAACATAATTATATCTCCATCATATATATATCCTAATAACATAATAAAAATTTAATAATAATAAGATCATAATACATAAATATGCTTCCTTATAAAATATAAATAAAAAGGCATTTTTTTTTAAATTACATACATTCCTAGCATACATTATTAGTTCTTTAACAATAATAGTTAACATAAACAAAATAAAAAATAAACTCATTTTTTTTATTAAAATCCCAAATTTTATTTTGAATTATAAAATAAAAAAATAAAAACCGATTTTTGACCGATTTTTTGCCGATTTTTGCCACTGAAGTTTGACCCGCCTTAAAGGTTTGACCGCCTCGGACCGCCTCAAACCGCCTAAGACCGCCTCACAGGCAAAAAACCGAATTTTCAAACATTTTCACTAAAATCCTAAAGGTTTTGGACCGCCTCCGCCTCAGAGACCGATTAATCGGCCGCCTCGGCCGATTTTTAGAACACTGGTATCAGTATACGTATCAGTATTAATATCAATATTTGTATTAGTATTCGTATCAATATTGATATCAGTATTGGTCTCGGTATTGGTATTAGCATTGATATCAGTATTGGTAGTGGTGTATACATCTTATCTGTTTTGCAATATTTATAAGTTGTATTGTTGTTTGAGTAATGTGCATCACTAAGTCAACGTTGTTAGTTATCTATTGTGTTACTTCATTGCTACCGTGTTTGTTGCTAAGTTAGTTATTTTGCAGAAAATTCACATGGTGTAGTAGATTGCATTCCATGAAATAAAGTTATACCATATGTTTTAAATGATTTCACTTAATCTTAATTTCGTGTTTTGTGCGTTTCACGTTTTCTTCTTTGTAATATTTAATTGAATTTCATATATTACAACTCTGGATATAAAGTTTATGTTTTTTTATTTCCTTCTATTTTATTTTAGTTGAATTGATGTTGTTATAAAGAGACAGTCGTTTACATATTTTTCTCATTTTAAACTGACATCCTTGCAACGTACGGAAGTACTACTTAATTCTTAAAAATATATCTAGTGTCATAAATTGGATTTAATTAAATAAAATGTAATAAAGAGCACAAATAATCAATGCAACTTTACACCCGAAAAAAATGAACCGGGAATACTTGTGCAATTGTAGCTTAAGTAAGATATTTAAAGATGATTTTAGAAATAAAATATTCACTTAAACTATCTTTTACTTTCAAACATTGTTCTAAATATCGATCGTAGCTGTTGATATATCGGTTGCCATATCGATGGCGGTCATAAATCTTTATGATATTGGTGAGGCGGTTTGAAAATTCGATTTTTGAACGGTGAGACAGGTTGAGGCGGGTCAAACCGATGTATCGGGTCAATAAATTGTAAAAAAATATCAAATTTTTTTAATTGAAGGGAAAATAGGGTAGGGTTTTATTTTTCCTTTCCAGTTTCAACGCAACTTCTTTTAATCAAAAAAAACCAAACTAAATCACCACCCCCTAAGAAAGAAGAACCTGACAAAACTTACTAACCGAAAACCAACCACACTCGTGGCTGCTACAGACTGAGATGGTGTTTGACGGCGGCGGTAAGCATCGGTGGGGATAAAATCATGCAATTAAATATTTTTTAATATATATTTTCAGTATTGATATGTCTAATTGGGCCAATTCAATGGGTCTATAATTTCTTTATCTATTGTGCCACGAGCCCAATGTTGAAGAGCACTGCCACCGATGCCCAATCACCTTCAAATAAGGTTTTGCCCCGACCATCTCAACTAATTAAACTTCAGCCCAATCAATGAGGTATAAATAAATGTTTGAACTCATTCCTTAAGGTACGTCCTATTATCTGAGTAATACTACTCACTGACTCTCTGGACTATTTCTACTATCCGTATGTCTGACATGAGTGTCGGAGGGGTTTCCGCCGGATCAAACCCCGGCCTAGTTCACGTGTTCTATGATCGCAGGTATCTCAAGGTTGTCAAGCTGGTGAGCTAGTGATCTACTCTGCTCTTCCAGCTCATCCTACTTCAACTATCTAAGGTGATCTAACTTTAGCATCATCAAGTATATACAAATAATATTTAGAAATATATTACCATAAATCTAAACCGATTTATTTTCGATTATTCACTGCCGGACTGATTTATCGTATGGCGGTCCGGACCGCCTCAAACCCGATAACTGCATTTAGAACCTTGCTTTTTAAATAAGATTTTACAAAGACGACGTTGTAAACACAAGTATTATTTTGCAAAAACTAAAAATTATTTTGCGAAAACAAAAAAGTATATAATTATATTAATTAAACACAACGTTAAAAAAAAATAATAACTGCAGAAATGAAGACACGAATCTTTTGATATCTCAGGGAAGGGTGTCACCATATATTTACACATAATTGCACACAGTAAATAAATAGTTACCATTATATTATACATTTATGGTGGGATTTACAGTATGTACGTAGGATTAAATTAATGGGATTAAAATTTGAGACACAAACACCTCAATCTTTCACTTGTGTTTGTTTGGCGTTAACGAGTCGTCTCAAAATCAATTTTCTCTCTCACACAGCACACGTAGTAGGCGCACACACACAACACACGTACGTACGTACACACACGCGTTTGAGCAACTACTCTTGAATTGATGACCAGAATTGTTGCGCGTTCAAAGTTTGATGTATCAAAACAAACACCCCCACAATACAATCTGTTGTAGCGGGGCGGCTGTTTTTGCTTTTTCTAGAAAAAAATAAAGCTGATTCCCTTTTTATTAGAGAGAGAGAATCTGTTACAATTCTAGAGAGAGAAAGAGAGAACAAAATGAATCACTTATTACAATTTTTTTTCATTTTCTTTTTTGTTTAATTTCTCATAGCGTGATTCCAACGTTGCTTGTCTGAACCTTTTCCCTTTGCCCAAAAACAACTTCTCTCTCATGTTTCGCTTTCTCTCTCTCTCTCTCTCACACACATAACACACACACACACAAACACACACAGAAAAGCGTAATTGCTGGGTTATCTTGGAATTTCGGAAACAGGGTGCATGTCATTTTCGCGGGGAGGGGTAAATGGGTAAATTAAAAAGAATGTTCTTTCCTTTGTGTAACTTGGCTTTATTTTTATGATTAGTATTTTGGCTCTCTTTATTTGTGGGCGAGAGATAGAGAGAGAGAATTTGGGGGGTTTTGGCCGGGAAAGAGAAAATCCGGTCTTGGTCCGGTTTTTGCGGTGATAAAAAACAAAACCCATGAGTAATGAAATTTTTTAAGAGAAAATTAGAAATTGATTTTTGATAAAAAAGACTCGTGGTGGTTTTTGCCAATGTTTTTGTCCAAACGTCAAACTATAGCAATACCTCTTTTATTTCCTCTTTCCATTTCTCTCTCTCTCTTCTCTCTCTCTCTCATAAAAGAGAGAAAATCCCGTCAATCTCTCTCTTCCTCTCCCTCATAAATTTCCTCCTCTGTTTTTCCCCTCCTCTTTTCTTCCTTTCTTTCTTCTGGGCTTTGCTTTGATTCTCTGTTTTCAAAAAAAAAAAAAAAAAAAGAGTTGGGGGAGAGAATCAGAGTAAACTGTTCATCTCCCTCCCTCTCTCTCTCCTCTTTTCTTCTCTCTCTAGAAAAAATTAAGAAAATGGTATCAATGAGGACAAACCTTGAAAGCTTCTTGGGTTGCACAACACCCGTGGTCCCATCTCAATTCCTTTCCAAGGTTTCTTTTTTTCTTCTTCTTCTTTCTGCAATTCATACATACATTTTGTCTTAATAATTTCAGTTCTTTGATTGATTTATTGTTTTTAATTTAAAAAATAAAATAATGGGATTGATTGTAGAGCGAGACGAAGAAGCTGAATAGGCTATGGCATCCATGGGAAAGAGAAAAAGTAGATTACTTTGTACTTTCTGATCTTTGGAATAGCTTTGATGAATTAAGTGCTTATGGCGCCGGCGTTCCGATCATCTCCGACAACGGTCAAAACTTAATCCAATATTTCGTCCCTTATCTCTCTGCTCTCCAAATTTTCACCAGCAATTCTTCTCTTACCTGTTTAAGGTAATAAAATTATTTATTTAATTTTTTTTCTTCCTATTAAATTGTGTTCCCTTATTCAAGTCCAGTTGGTCTAAATTTTATCTATTTTTCCGAAGAAATATGATTGTTAGTGAAGTTGTAAACATGCAAGATCAATACTTAATTTTGATTTGCAATAATGTATAGGGAAGAGACAGAGTCTGTAATAAGCGAAACAAGGGGGGATTCGTATAGCGATTCGTTCAGCGACGAAAGCGAGAGCGAAAAGTTATCGAGGTGGGACGGATGTTCGTCTGAGGAAGGAGATAGCTTTTGGCATCCGAACGAAAGATTGGGTAATCTTTACTTTCAATACTTTGAAAGATCATCTCCTTATGGAAGGGTTCCTCTTAGCGACAAGGTAATTAAACAACGCCCGAATTTACTCGAGAATCAATAAAGGAGATGTTAATTTGTTTTGGATATGATAGAATCGAATTGTATTTCTTTTCTTGATTGATTGGCAAATTGGCATATAATAAAGACCAATACTTTTTTCACTTTTGAAAACGAACCAACATACTTCTTTAAAAAAAATAAAAGTATCGTCTCTGTCGAAAATATTATTGCATTTCTATATTTGAGATTATTTCCTTTCGTATTATAAAACGATCGAAACGTGAAAAATGAGATTTTAATTTATTTAAATTGCTTGCCAGATTAGTAGCTTATCGCAAAGATACCCGGGATTAATGTCATTGCGAAGTGTAGATCTCTCGCCTGCTAGTTGGATGGCTGTCGCCTGGTCAGTATATATCCGAGTAAATATGGAATGAATATTAATTATGGATTATCCGAGTAAATTAATATATGTAAATTAATTACAAAAAACGACGCGCAGGTACCCTATCTATCACATTCCGAAGGGTCAAACCATTAAAGACTTGCAAACATGCTTCCTTACTTACCACACCATTTCTTCTTCTTTTCAAGGTACGACGATGAACGAACCTTTTTTAATTATTTCGTAAAATAGATTTTATGGAAGTATTTATATAAGGTAATGAATGGTGTGAATAATGATAGATGTGGACGAGATTGAAGAGGAGGTGGAAATGAAAGAAAAGGAAGGGGAAAGAATAGCGGTCCCACCGTTTGGTATGGCGACGTATAAGATGCAAGGTGATATTTGGTTATCGGAAAACAAGAAGGGTACCGACGATAGAGAGAGGATAGTGTCTCTATTGAGTGTGGCCGATTCTTGGCTTAAGCAATTACGAGTCCAGCATCACGACTTCAATTACTTCATAGGAAATCGCCATCCTTAAAAAACAAAACAACCCCATCACAACATGTTTAATCAAGACTTGTACAAAATCGGAGTTTAACTTGTGTTTTTTTTTTTTTTTTTTTCCCGATAGTTTTAGCATAAGTGAGACTATAAATCGCGACGTTGGTTTTTGCGAGTTATATGAAAGGAGAGGGAAGTCCTTGGGGGATGTTTGTTTAACTGTGGACTAGTTGTTGTGCAATTGAACAATGTTTTTCGGGCTTTTGCGCATTTTCTTTTACTATAGTAAATTTTCGCTACTTTTTTTAGACATGATAACTAAATTTTAATTATGCTTTTGTTGATAATAGTTGAAATTAATATGCTCAATCCATGCCATTTCTTTCTCTTTAGCAAAATTTTTAGATGTCAATGAATGATTATTCTATTACAATAATAGATTTTTGTCGATTTAGTGGTCCAATTTGAATTTATTATAACCATTATCTTACTTACACCAAATTTTTGGTATACCGAAATTTGTTAATGCTACTGGTATAGATAATTTTGTCATTATATTTTTTGAACATTACTTTTGGTCTTCCAAAGTTTTTGTAAATATGTATTTTAGCAATTTGTTTTTTCATAATCTTTTATTTATTTATTTATATATATATATATATATATATATATATATATATATATATATATATATATATATATATATATATATATATATATATGGTAAAACTTGTATTATTTTAAATGAAGTTTATGAACATGTACTTATTTTTTATTTATTTTTTATCAATACCTCTAAATCATAATCTCGGATGATGCTCAAATCCCTAAAGAATTAAGTTCAATACATTATTAGAATAATCTAGACTAAGTAGATTTTTCTTACATACTTGAAATATGTTACAAAAACAGAATCACATTCAATATTGCTTCTCTCTATAATGATTTTGTTATTTCTAGTGGAGTCCACAAAGTTAGTCCTATCATGATATATTTAAATACATTTGTGTAGTAGTATGCATATAAATTATAATAAATGATAAAATACATACTAAAAGACTATCAAAATATAGGATCTGCTAAAATAATTTAGTGCTCGTCGGATATCACATATTTGTCAATGGGGTCTAGACTCATTTAATTGAGTGTGCATTATTTTAATTAATCTTTTCGTCCAGTCATGTCAAAAAGAGTAACATAAATCAATAATTAAATAAAATGGACAATAAAAAAATAAATAAAAAGACAAGTTATGGATAAGTCCAACACTTTGAGAAATTGGGGGACCCCATTTGTGGGCAGGTTGTAACAATATGTTTCTAATGCGTATGTTCTATCTTTCCAGATTGTAATAATTTATTTATGTTTTTTTTTTAAATAATGGAAACCCAGTTAATTATATTCAGGTGCACTGGTTAAATTTTACTAGTATGTAATAATTTTGAAATCACACGATAAATGTCTATGTTAAGCAGTTATTTATGACAAGTTCAATCTAGAAAACGTTTGCAAGCGAGCTCGAACCCAATCATTTGACATTGTCCTCTCTTACTTATTCAACTAAGTTACTGAATTAAAAAATATTCCTTGGATATGTACAAAGAGGACTTGGTATTTGCATTTAAAAGTATTTTCATAATACTTATATTAGTATTTGAGTGTGGAAATTTAAATCTTGTTGCATGTTGTTATTTTATATGTAGATGTATTAAATTTTTTAGGATTCGGGGGCAATGCCTGAAAAAAAAATTAGGACTTTTTTGTTTTGATAAAACTAGAAGACGAGAAAAAGAAAATAAATTTTTAAGGACTTTTTTGAATTAATTTAGAATTTGGGTGGACTAAATAATACAAATTGGGTGGACTAAAAAAATATATAAGTATTTTTTGAAATAATATAACGGATAGTTTTTCAATTGAGAGTGGACTCGCCCCTGATTCCAAGCCACGATTTGTAACTTTCTTATTTAACTTGTTAGACGCATTCATTATTTTTCGTTGCTCTCTTCAATTAAAAATAATCAATTTTATTTCTTATATAAAATTAAATTATACAAAATTACAGAAGCACGGTACAATGACAATAAATTATATTTACATATAAAGTAATAAAAAAAAATAAAAAAAATCAAGGGGGCAGGCCCTACATTGGCTTCTAATTTATGTTACGAAAGATGAGTTAGATAGTTTAAATGTAAATTAATTTAAGTGAAAGTTGTGGAGTTAACAGCTTGTCCCGAAGTTGGGGACCATTCACATGTTTTATGTGATTTTTGTATGTTTCGTAGAGTCGACAAACAATGCTATCAAATGAAAAACCATGCTATCAAATGATTTTCGCCTATTATAAAAATAAATTTTGATCATCGCCTATTATGTAGACGTTTTGTCACACATACACGTTTTTTCAACTTTTAAGTGTTACAAAAACGTATGGTTGGTTAGAGATTATGTTTAGGATTAAGGTGGTATTTGCAAGAAAATTAAAAATAGATTATGAGTTTTTTTTCTGCATATAATTTATTTTTAGGTATTTGTAAAACAAATTTTTGTTTTTGTTTCTCTTAAAATAAATTGTTTTAAGCTATAATTTTACAAGTATCGATGTACTTGTTTTTTTTTTTTCTAGTTTAGTTGTTTTTAACTAATTTTGCAAATACCCCAACTTTTAGAAATAAACATAATCCAAAATACAATTACAAACTTCTGCTTTAAATAAGCTTTTGCAAACGCCATCTAAGTGTGTGTATATATAATTATATATATATATATATATATATATATATATATATATATATATATATATATATATATATATTAATATATATATATATATATATATATATATATATGTGCTGTGTGTGTCTCGTCGAGTAGTCGTGGTGCCATATATATATTATATATAGTGTGTGTATTTATTTCTTTTTATAGTAGTATAGTATATATAGTATAGTATATATATATATATATGTGTGT
>NW_012194409.1:874443-892584 GCF_000504015.1 Erythranthe guttata
TAAATATATATATATATATATATCTCTATAGATATATATATAGAGCGATCTCTCTCCCTCTCTCTCTCTCTCTCTATCTCTCTCTCTCTCTCTCTATATATATATATATATATATATATATATATATATATATATATATATATATATATATATATATATATATATATATATATATATATATATCTTATATATAAAAGAAAGAAACGTTGGGTAACCCTAAAAAACCCTAATGGTATTTCAGTAATTAATTATTTTTAATATTTTTTTCTCTACTAATTTGTAACCATTATTTTTAACAATTATCAAAATTGAACTAAACCGTGAAGAGTCCTACCCGAATGGTACTTCTTTAATTATTTATTTTTAATATTTTTTCTCTACTAATTTTCAACAATTATCAATCTCCTATTTTTCATCAATATATCTCAAATCTTAAGAGATAAAGATACAAAATCGATTTGTTAAGATTAAATCTATGTATTTTGTATTGTAATTGTTAATATGTAAGATTTAAAAAAAAAAAACTAATATTATATAAAATAGGAATAGAACTACATTATTAAATTTTACTTTGTTAGTGTACTATATTTTCTTATTATATATTAAATTGATTTTTTTTTCACTATCGAAATAATATACCGTGCATCGCATATATATATATATATATATATATATATATATATATATATATATCTTATAAATAAAAGAAAGAAACGCTGGGCAACCCTAACAAACCCTAATGGTATTTCGGTAATTATTTATTTTTAATATTTTTTCTCTACTAATTTCTAACTATAATTTTTAACAACTATCAAAATTAAAACTAACCCGTGAAGAATACTACCTTATTGTTACTTATGTAATTATTTATTTTTAATATTTTTTATGTACTAATTTTTTAACTATAATTTTCAACAATTATTGATCTCCTAATTTTCATCAATATATCTCAAATTTTAAGAGATAAAGCTAGAAATTCAATATGAATAATACTACATTATTAAATTATATTACTGTACTATATTTTCTTATTATGTATTAAATTGAATATTTTTTTGACTATTTAAATAATATCCCGTGCATCGCACGGGGGAAAAATGCTAGTATATATAATTACAGTTTATTGTTTATTTTGAATTTATTTTATTATAATCTAATATATTTTTTAATTAAAAAAAAATCAAAATTAGCTTGGACTTGAGTTCGACAAAATGAACTCGAGCTCGAGCCTGCTACAACATACGAGTTCGGCTCGTTCACACGCCTAGTGTAGAGTTTAGTACCCACATTTAATTTAAATAAATCAATAAATACATGATTGGTAAGAATTAAGGCTGACAGTGTATCTCATGGGAAATTCTATGCTACACCTGGTGAATATAACCAGGCACCATAATTAATAAAATTCCCACTACGGGTTCAGTTATGGCCCAATGAGTTTTAGAAATATAATTATAAAATAAATAAAAAAGGACACATGTCAAAAAAAGAGTCACCCGGTAAAAATTACCGGGTGTAGCATCGTATTCCCCGTATCTCATTAACCACAACGACACACACGGGCCATCGCATAGATAAGTTTGTTTTGATTTGACTTTTTCTAGTAACCCACTTTAGATATGGTCCACATAACACATTAAATGTTTCCACTGATTATCTACAAATAAAAGAAATAACTAAAAAAAAAAAAAAAAAAAAAAAAAAAGTCACAATGTCACACTGATCACAAGTGCAGAGCTAATTATTAAAAAGAAAATTGTAACACAACATGAATTAACAATTATATAAACAACATTCAAGGCTTTAGTGCAACCACCAACACTCAACTTCTACTAGTAAAAGATAGGATTTTCCAAACATTTTTGTCAACAACGTTTGACTATTTGGCTGTATAGTCCTTGATCACTTGTCACATCTCTATTCGCATTAAGTATAGGTTTATTTGTGCCCGCACCTCATGACTATAACTCAATTGCTTTCCGGGATCGTAAGTTGGTGCAATATCTTGGGATAAATTATTGGCAGGCGCAGTGTGTAAAGTTCAACTTCAACTAGGGTTGGTTTCTTGTGGACACCAAATTCAGATTCGCTACCCTAATGAGTCGTTGAGTTATCATAATTTACATGTCAAATATTTGTTGCACAGAAGGATGGGGGATATGAGGACGAGAAATTTCGTCTTTTGGTGCAAGTATATATTTATCTGCTACTCAAGGGTTGATTTAGTTAATTGAATAAGATAATGTAATGTGATTTAACTCAAATTTAAATCTCATCATCAATACTTTCTAGTTTGAGCTCCACATAAATAATTAACTTAATATGGTTTACATATCTCATTTGATTTATAAACTAGATTATACAAAAGTGAAATTTTCTGGGTGCACTTCAAGTAACTGTAAACTCTGTTGCCAATGAATCAAAAAAGTATAGTTTTATACAGGCCCGGCCCTAGGCTATAGGCATCTTTGGCCTATGCCTAGGGCCCCCAACTTTTCATTATTATAGTTAGGGCCCCAAAAATTATGTTTACTATATAATTAGGGCCCCCAAATACGAAATAGAATTTATATTTTCTTATTTAAAAAAAATATTAATATATATAGACTGAATTTTATATTAATAATAATTTTAATACGTGTATTTAAACCAAGGTTCTAAAAGGCGGTTATCGGGTACGTGGCGGTTTGGGACCGCCACACGATAAATCGGCGCGGCGGCGATTTATCGGAGATAAATCGGAAATATATCGGTTTTTAAATTTAGTGTAATATATTTCTAAAAAAATATTTGTAAATACTCAAAATTTATATAAAAGTATATTTAAACATAATTCTATCCTATCATTCATATGTTATTATATAATTATAATTACTCAATAAATAACAAAAATTTAAAAATAATAAGATCATAATATAATAAAAGATTCTTACGAAATACAAATACTACACAAGTTTTTCGCATCAATAATTAATATAAACACAACAAAGTATAAATTGCGGGTTAGTACTTGGTTTGGTTTTGGAAGTTGAAAAAACTGGAGGAAAAAAAATCCAAACATATTTTCATTTTAATTTAAATTAAAAAAAAAAAAAAAAAAAAACGATTTGTTGACCGATATATCGGTTTGACCCGCCAAAAAACCGCCGCAAACCGCCTCGCCGTAAAAAACCGATATTCCAAACCGCCTCAACAAAATCGTAAAGGTTTATAACCGATACCGATATGGCGGCCGATATATCGACCGCCACGACCGATATTTAGAACACTGATTTAAACTAAAATAAAAATATCAAAAATATTTAATTTTATATTAAAAAATTAATGTAAAGGGCCCTAAATTTATTACTTCGCCTAGGGCCACATATGGGCTTGAGCCGGCCCTAGTTTTATATTGTAAGCATAATAGTTTGGGAAAAATAATACACTTTACTCCTTAAACTATGTGCATGTAACAGTTAGCCCCTCAATTCTATACAGTCCGTTGAGTTTTCATCCAATACAAATGACATTGTAGGGAAGTAAGAATTGTTTTAGATAGACATGGCCACAGGCCGGGTCGGACCCTGGACCCGATCCGGTGACCGCCCCGCCCTGGCCCGGCCCCGGCCCGTTGACCTTGGACCGGACTCGGACCGAAAATGTATGGGTCGGTTCGGGTCCGATATTTAGGACCCGAGATCCGACGGGTCCACCCGGCGTGTGTACCCCGACCCGGACCCGAGGACCCGAACCCGAGGACCCGTCGGGTCCACCTGAATAAAAAAATATTTTTTTTTCAAAATTTTAAAAATGCACCGGCTATAAACCGGACCCGAACCGGACCCGGCCCGGACCCGGTCCGGGAATTCAAAATTTTTTTTTTTTTTTTAAATTACAACGGCTATAAACTCGGGTCCACCCGGACCCGACCCGGAACCGAACCGGACCCGAACCGGACCCGACCCGAAAATTTCAAATTTTTTTTTTTTTTTAATTTCAACGGCTATAAACTCGGGTCCACCCGGACCCGACCCGGACCCGACCCGGAAATTCAATTAAAAAATTCAAGAACCGGTTTGGACCCGGACCCGGACGGACCCGAGTGGACCCGACCCGGACCCGGACCCGGACCCGGACCCGACCCGACCCGGGGCCGTGTCTAGTTTTAGAGGCAAATTTTGTAGTAGCCCATAGAGATATAATTATTTGTAAAGCAGTCCAGACTAAAATATGTTTTTACCTAAAAGGTCAAACAAGATTCTTAAGCCCATCAAAACAAAAATATCCCTCAAATTCTAATTTTCTTCAATTTCGTTTCTCCAAACTTAGTTTAAGCCTAATTTCACAAATTAATTAATTTTAATCTTTAACCTCAATTTTAACTGCATCAATGTTGACCAGTCGTCAACAATGTTGATTTTTGTTTTTCTAATAACTTTTTTTTAATTTTGTTTTGTCCAACATTAAATTTTTTTCCAACAATGTTGCAGTTTCATTCTTTTTTTTTTTAATTTTTTTTTATTTTTTTTTTATTTATAAATATATTTGATTAACTAAATTTTTACCCTTTTTTGTCTTTCTCTTCCGGCTATTATGGCCAAACATAATAATGACGTTCAATAGTCTAAATAGCGCTATTTTACTGCTAATCATAGCATAATTGTAATCATAATGGCATATTAGTAAAAAAATTATCTCTACTAACCTACTAGTATCTTTTGTATTATTTTTTTTTCATTACTAATTTTCTAATTATATTTTTCAACCGTTCACATACCATAATATAAGCAACCCTAATAGCGTATTTGTAATTATGAAAAAAAAAAACAAATCTCTACTAATTTTCAACCGTTCTCTTGACATACCAAATAAAGCAAAATTTTAGTAGTCAAAATTAGTAGATAAAAAAGTTAAAAAAAAACCAAATAATTACAAAGATAACAAAATTAAAATACCGTTTTCGTTGTTATCGCAAGGGAATGGTAATTTTTGATCTGCAGAACATCAACGTTTCACCAAACTTTCCACGTTTTTAAAAAACCCCAATGTCATCTTATCTTCTACAACCGTAGCACACGATGCGTAGCTTCTCAAATATTTTAAAAAATAACCTTCTCAACCGTAAAACACGATGGAATTTTTTAAACTTTTTCAGCTCATTTGTGTTAACAAATTTATAGGAATGTTGATGCTAATTTTCCTAATATTTTTTAATATATTGTGTAATATATTTATTATTACTATTTTCATTGTCACGTATTAAAATATTTTTATTTTTGTTTTAAATATTTTTTTATTTTTTTATTTTTTGAAATGTTACCCCGTGCGAAAACAATATATGGTTTGGGAATTCACTGCACAAGTCATTCTTGAAAATCATGAAGAAATATGGATAGATTACAGCTCTGCATATACCAACAAAATAGCGCGCCCATAAAGCAAAATTGTAAAGCATATTTAACTAACAAATCTAGCAAGAAATCGTTCAATGTAATGATCCCTCGACATTTAATTTGTCGAAGCGATTAATTAATGCTCAGAGAAAGAAAGATCTGCTCTCTGTCTTCTAGTTCGACTCGTTATTTTAACTGTACATTGGAAAATCGAGCAACTGCACAAACTAATGAAACAACATGTTATAAGCAGGCAGCTCCTGTATTCTGTGAACATCTTCTAAAGACAATTCTCTCTCCAGTTGTGTCTTTGTTACTAGAAGAACCTCCTGCACCAACAATATCGAAAATTGAACTCGATTAAATAAAATATTCACATGGCAAAAAATTAAATGAGAGAGAGAGAGAGAGTACATTGAACTCCATATACGAAGCTTGCATGGCAAGCCACTGAGCATCCATCAACGCGAATGCTATGCAATAGAGGACATCAAAAGCGTCTTCCTCTTCTGCACTTGTATGAAGCAAATTTCTCGCAAACATCAAATAGTGAAAAAAAAATAAAAAAAAAATTAAAAACAAATGAAGGCCCGAAAATAGAGATTCTTTGTATTTGAATTATTTCTTTACCTTCCAATAATTTAAGAAAATTAAGTCCCGGAAGACATTTCGGTTTTTCTGTAAATACAACGAAGACAGTAAGTCGAAGCACTGTTTTAACTTTTCTTAATTTAGACGGTTTAAGAAATCAAAACATAACTATCAATGTAAAGCATTTGAATATAAAAAAGGTGATCGAGTGACGACCTGATTGTAAGTCGAGCATTTGAATGAGCATATAAGAAACGTTAATGCCAGCGACAGCAAAAGGGTACTCCCATTGAGCACGCTTTCCACCTTCTTTTAGAAGTAACCTACGAAAAGTAACCTTCGAATACTTCATATTAGTAAATAAAATACATATTAATTTGTTCTTGGAAGGAGCAGCTGATCAACCATACCGGATAAGTTGTAGCGAAAAATAGCAAGTTCTCGAGCGAAATTAATCCACACCCCCTAAGCCAAATAACAGAGCATAAAGAGGCAATAATAATCTCAAAATTTTGAGACGAATTATGAAATGCACAACATAATTAATGATCATAGATTGTACTACTTGAAAGAAAAAAAAAACGAGAAAAGTAACACAGAGTACTTCAACATAAAGTATATGAGCAGATGTACGTAGCGTTCTGCTTTCGGTTATTTATGCATTGCTTGGGAGTTATACAATATAATGAAGTTTTGGTCAAATATTGAGGCCATGTTTGGTTCATAATCGAAAGCAGAATGATAAGATTAAATAATCTAACGAAAACCTAATTTGTGTTATTGACCATGGGAGGTCTGATGAATAATCTCCAAATGCAAGATAGGCCATGATAAACTATTTTTTTTCAAGTCGACCCGGAAAATTATAGGGTTTACCAAACATCAAACAAAGTTCAATTATTTAGTTAATCATGGCTAATCTTCCCAAACAAACGTTCAAGCACGTGATAAAAAAATTAAGACAGGATTTTAATCAAGAATATGAAAGATATTTAGTCCAAATGCAAAACCCATTACAGTTAAACCTCTATAAATTAATATAGTTGGGATTGACAAAATTCTATCAATTTAGCGAAATATTAAATTATCGAGCTAATTATTTAGTACATTTTTACCGTGTCGGGACTGTAAAAAATTGTTCTTTAAACGAGGTTATTAATTTATCGAGTATTAAAATTATCGAGGTTCTCCTGTATTACGTAATCCTAATTTTACCTTTTAGATAATAATTATACCTGAAATCAGTGGACGGATTAGCGCCTTGCCAGCCCATATCTTTCCACTGCTCGGAGATCAAACTTTTTAGCTTCACATTTGGGAATGCCGCACTCCACAAATCCCGTAGAGCTTCCTGTTAATCAAGAAGCGAAAAATAGATTTTTTTTTTTTTTTGACCTTTTCTGAACTCGATCGATTATGGAAAAGAATAGAGCAAACGCAAAAAATATACTTGGTGTTCAATCCTTGTCTCGTCGAAAGGTACTCCTAATCGTTCTTGAAGACTTTGCAGCCTTTCTTCCTGTAAAAAAAGAAGAAGAAAAAGAAAAAACAGATTGCACCAAACGAAGTACAAACAATAATATCGTAGGACACAGTGAAAAACCTATTACGTACAATCTTAACTCAATTCATAACAATTAACAAAAGGCAATCTCCTCCATAAGGTGCCAAAGAAGCTTTCGAAAAGATACGAACAACACTTGCGTACAAGAAATAGCATGTCATACAGGAAATAAGATTAGGCCTCGTTTGGTCCCCAAAAATAAGATTAGCCAGAATAAAATCATGCAATATTATCAAATACACAATCCCCCAATAAGCCAAGATAAGAGCTCATTTGTTCATAAGTGAGGGCCGCTCTGAAAAGTTAATGCACTAACGAAACACAAAAAATAAGACGTAATTATTTAGTTAATAATCATGGCAACGCCAAACAAGGCCTTACGGAAAATATCGATCCTAATCACCTGAATAGGAGTCAAAGTGTAGTCGAGATATTTGTCACTTCCAAATTTTTTATTGCCGTAGCGGTTAAAGAATCCTCCTATCCATGCTCTTGGTCCAACCATAGCATTACCTACAAAACAAACCAAAGCTATAAAACATATCGAATAGATAAGTTAGAATTGATTGTGCATCAACTTAGTCTTCCCCCTCCACATATTACAACACGGGACGAAAAACGAACTGAAATTATTAAGGTAAAAAATTATCAGATTCAGATTCATCAACTAAATCATTGTCTGAAATTAACTCGAATCAGCAAAATCCACATAAGCATCAAGTTTCCTCCTCTTTACAATGTAACACCGAGTTTCCTCTTCTTTATTTTTTTTTTGTTTTTCTTTTTTTTTTCTTTTGGCTGTAATGTAAAAGTGAGTCGAAAAACATGAATGCAAACACAGACAGGTAAATGGTAACGTTCCTAAACTGTGAGAAAACTCTGTATAAGTGGATTTAAGTGAGAGAAGAATTAATGCGAAAAATAGAGTAAATAATTGGACTCACTAAAGCACTGAGCTAACTGTGATATTACGTGAGTTGAATTACGCGAGCATGCCGATTCTTCCTCTCGCTTCTTCCGATTGCAGTATAGTTCATCTTCATCAACCTGAACACAATCACACATAAGCATCTATAATCGCAATCGTCTTAACTCTCGACACTGTGATTGACATCCTCGAATCCCCATTTAAATTAAACAAACAATTCAATGTAATGCAAGTAATGAAAATGATCATTTTAAAACAGAGGGAATAACAACAGCTAGCTTACTCTGTGGTGAGAGGCACAAGAAGGGATACATTTTCGGCGCCTTAATTTCATCAGTCACAAAATTGCGGGAGACAGACAAAAAAGAATAGGTAAGAGCAATTTGACAATGCGCACTTAACCCAATAATTACACCAACCCATGCTTGGCAAAATGGCAAGGCAAACCTCTAATTCAACCTCTCCTCATTTCAAACTTTTCTCTTTTCTCCTATTCTTTTACACACACATTCTCTCTCTCTCTCTCTCTCTCTCTCTCTCTCTCTCTCTCTCTCTCTCTCTCTCTCTCTTACACACACGCACACACACACGCACACACACACACACAAATACAAACAAAATCCCACTAACTGAAACAACTGTAGAGAATACTTATAACACCAAAAGGGCAAGAAAGATTAATAGCGCAATCAAAGGCCACTTTTTGGTGGGTTCACTTTATTGTGGACATAGAAATGATGAGATTCATCTATAGAGAATAGGGGTGGAGAAAAAAACGATTCCAAAAAGGAGAGAGAAAGGCGTGAACATTTGTATTTGCATGAGCGAATGAAGAAAATGAAAATTAAGCAAGAAATAATCGCATGAAGAAAGAGAAAATAGAAATTAAAAGTACCTGGAGTTATATCATGCGAGAGGTGAAAAAGGAAAATTGGTGATCTTTATGAAGGGGGAAACCCAGTTAGAGAGAGAGAGAGAGAGAAAGAGAGAGAGAGAGAGAGAGGGGCCCTCGATTGACAATGTGAAGAAAAAAGCTGATGTGATGATGATGGGGCTATTGGCTATGGAGGACGAAGCTTTCTCAAACCAGCCATGTTGCCCGAAACACCGCCCAATTCGTACTTTATGTTTGCAACTTTTAATCACTATAATGTAATTTTTATGCGCAACAAACAAAATATGGAAGATATTAATTATGTTATTTAATTCATCAGATATTAGTATTTTTTTTTTATAATAATAATAATAATAATAATAATAATAATAATAATAATAATAATAATAATGATAATAATAATAATAATAATAATAATAATAAATTTTAGAATTCCTAACCGCCAATGTCCTCACTGGTAACAATATTTTAGAATTCCTAAAAAGAATAAAAGATCCAAATTTAAGAACAAGTATTATTGATCAGATGGAAGATATACCTTCTACTTCTAAAGAAACAGAAGATAATTATGTTCCTCCTTCAAATATATCTTATTCTATGACAGAAGTTAATAAGCTTTTAAAAAATAAATATACTAATCATAATACTGTTACAATACAAGATTTATCATATGAGATTGATAATTTGAAAAATGATATTAAAGTACTCAAAAGAGAAAATTCTCTCATTAATAATCGTATCTCTGACATTGAAAAAGGGAAAAATATTATTCAGAAAAATTTTGAGGAAATATCCTTAGAAAAAAATCATCTTTCCACAATTACTATGATCATATCTCAGAAATGGTATACTAGAATTATCCTTCTTATTGATAATACATATAAAAGAGAATTTATTGCCATGATTGATAGTGGTGCTGATTTCAATGTTATACAAGAAGGTCTTATCCCTACAAAATATTTTCATAAAACTTCTCATTCCCTGTCACATGTTGGTGGAAAACCTCTCAACATAAATTATAAACTTCCTAAAGTCTATATTTGTAAGGATAAAAATTGTATTCCTTCCAGCTTTCTTTTGGCCAAAGACATTTCTAGCCAACTCATTCTTGGTCTCCCATTTTTACATCAGATATATCCTTTGGCTTCTGTTAATTCAAAAGGTCTCACAGGTACTTTTGAAGGAAAACCTATAATTTTTGAGTTTATAACAAAACCTATACAAAGAGTTCTTAATGAACTACAAGAGCATATTGACAGAAAAGAATTCCATATCAATTCTTTAAAAGAAGAAATTAGTTTTCTATCTATTGATGAAAAACTTAAAAATCCCAAATTACAGGATAAGATTAAAATTATCCATAATAATTTCTCTGTTGAAATATGCAATGACTTTCCAAATGCTTTTTGGGAAAGAAAGAAACATATTGTTTCCCTTCCCTACGAAGAAAATTTTAAAGAAGAAAATATTCCTACCAAGGCTAGACCTTGTCAAATGAATTCTGAATATTTGGAGTTATGCAAAAAGGAGATAAAATCCCTTCTTGACAAAAAACTTATTTCTCCCTCTCAGTCCTCATGGTCCTGTACTGCTTTCTATGTTAATAAACATTCTGAACAAGAAAGAGGTGTTCCTAGACTTGTTATTAATTATAAACCCCTTAATAAAGTTTTAAAATGGATTAGGCATCCTATCCCTAATAAAAAGGATCTTTTAGACAGACTTGTCCATGCCCTAATCTTCTCTAAGTTTGATTTAAAATCTGGATTTTGGCAAATTCAGATTGATAAATCTGACAGATATAAGACAGCTTTTAATGTTCCTATTGGACATTATGAGTGGAATGTTATGCCTTTTGGATTAAAAAATGCCCCTTCAGAATTTCAACAAATTATGAATGACATTTTTACCCCTTATAGTGATTTTATCATCGTCTATATAGACGATATTCTTGTCTATTCTAAAGACATTGAAAATCATTTCAAACATCTGGAACTTTTCAAAAAGATTGTTATACTAAATGGTCTTGTCATTTCAAAACCTAAGATGGTTCTCTTTCAAACAAGCATTAAATTTCTCGGTCATAACATTAAAAAGGGAAATATTATTCCTATTCAAAGAAGCATTGAATTTGCATCAAAATTCCCTGATATTATTACTGATAAGACCCAGTTACAAAGATTCTTAGGAAGTCTGAATTATATTTCCCCTTATATTGAAAATCTCAATAAAGACTCATCTATTCTTTATGATAGGTTAAAAAAAAATCCTTTACCTTGGTCTGATAAACATACTGAGGCAGTTAGGAAAATCAAAGAGAAGGTTAAAAATCTCCCCTGCTTAATGATTGCTAATCCCCAATGGGAAAAAATTATTGAAACTGATGCTTCTGATATTGGATTTGGAGGAATCCTCAAACAGGTTAATCCCCAAAATAAACAAGAATATCTTGTTAGATTTTATTCTGGTAAGTGGAACAATGCACAAAAGAATTATTCTACTATTGCAAAAGAAATTCTTGCCATTGTTAGAAGTGTTCTTAAATTTCAGGATGATTTATATAATCAGAAATTTATTATTAAAACAGATTGTCAGTCTGCAAGATTCATGTTTATAAAAGATTTTAAACATGATGTTTCAAAACAAATGTTTGCTAGATGGCAAGCTCATTTAGCACCTTTTGATTTTCAAATTATCTATAAACGAGGGGAAGAAAATCATCTTCCTGACTTCTTAACTCGTGAATACCTGACATGTCTAAATCTTCAGGAATGAGTACACCTGGACGGGGTTATCTTTCCTCTTATAGAGGAAGAGGTGGTAGGGGTAAACCCCCTAATCAAAATTACGATGGAAGAAATGATACTTCAAACACTATCCTTCAGCATGGGAGAAAGAAGCTTATAGCTCAAAGCTTTTCTGGAAGTACTACTTCTAGTAATCCAAAAGATCCACTTCATAATGAGTTCCAAGAATTCTTGAAACAAAAACAACAGAAAGAAGGTAATATCCCTGAGTCAAGTTCACATACATCGTATGCCAATATTGCAAAAGATGATGATGATTCACATCTCTACATTGAAAGTCTTAATAAGGAAATCATTCTTCTTATAGAAGAAAAGGACTCACAATGGGCAGATAACCCATGGATAATCATGGAGAGATATTTGAGTAATAGCTCTTTGTCATATGGTTCATACAAACCAAGAGGATTCTATGAAAATATCCTCGTTCATATGAAGAGTGTTGAGATCAACCATTTTTCTTCAGGAAATGAAAAAGATAAAGGAAATTATAGCTTTTCCAAAATCATTATTAAAAAGATTATATCTTTTGAAGAATGGGGAATTTCTCCCCTTAGTGAGAAAGAGATGTTCTCCCAAAATAATACGAATTTCAAATTCAACTATTTTGATTATATAGAAAGTTTTAATAAAACTTTTTACTTTGAAAACAAAAAACAAAGGCATTCTTGGTTTATTAAGATATGTGAAAATATTTTTCACAAACCAATCCCTACTTGGTTTTTTTTCTTGGTGGAGAATTTTTGGACCATCAACAAACATTTTGCCTGAAAAATTCAGCAGTCTTATGAAAGAATGGGTAGCCATTTCTCCCAGCATTCAAAATAATGAGAAATACATTGAAGGAAAAACTTCCTGCATATTTTTTATCGAATTTGGTATTCCATGGATTTGGAAGTGGAAACCAACTTTTGGTTATACCAACTACGGAGCTCCATGCTTATGGAGAATTAGCATGTGTAAGTTCTGGGAAAAACTCATGCGCCTTGATACAGAAACAGGAGAAATATTTGGCTCCGAAACCATTGAAAAAATAAAAGAAAAAATCAGTGTTTATAGAAATGATCAAGAAAAACGAGAGGAAGATGAGAATACTAGTCCTTTCAAACTCTTTGCTCAGAAATATTCTGAGATCTATCCAAAGGAAAAAATTATTGATATTTTCCTCGAGCAAATGAAGAAGGATATATATAAACAGATTAGAAGCTCAGGATCAGATGCTTCCATGAACTCTGAGTCAAGTTTTACCAAGTCAAATAATCCTTTGCAAGATGCGCAAGATCCGGAGGATGATATTGATAATGATATTGAAGACCTCCCAGACATTGATAATGCATTTGAAGAGTTTAAAGACTCTCTCTTAAAGTCATGAAGGAGACGACAAAAATTAAAGTTTGAGCATTATTAAAGTATGAGCATTATTGTCTTTCATAGTGGACAAAATTGCTAATCACCTTTTTGACTTTTGAGTCATTTCTTTTTGTGGTGGTAATTATTCACCTTTTTGACTTCTGAGTCACTTGTTTGGTGAAATATCACCTTTAGTTTTATTTTCTATTTTGAAATCCGGGGTTTCATGTCCGCGATTTCTCTATTTATAGGCTTGTCTTTCATTCTGGAAGGGCATTCAGTTTTCTGGCCTTTCCTACTCTCTCCCAAACCTCTCTCTTGTAAAAACCTTGTGTTTTATAAATAAAAGCTTGCTACTGGTCGTCTTTATCATTGTAAGTATTTTAAGTTTCTGTATTTAAATTTTGTTATTACTTTATTTTCAGTTTCTGCCGCCTATATGGTCGGCTAGATTGTATATGTGCTAGATCATGGCTTGACTAAATATAGTTTCTACTAACATGGTAATAATGTCATTTTAAATTCAAAATTTTTTAAGTCATGTTGAAGCTTGAATAAATCAGTTTGGTTAAATATACTTCGTGCCCGTTGTCCTTGTTGCCATCATGTCCCGTCGTGTAGCTTTCCGTAGGGTAACATCGTGAAATAGCTCAAAATCTGCATCCTCCCAGCACATTTCAGGCAGCAAAGGGTGAAACACGCCACTATATGTGTTCTTATGGTTTCTAACACTGTAGTACTCGGCAACCAAAGTTTCGGCATCCAAATGGAAATCACGACATACATGTTGCACATGAGAGCAAGGAATCCCAAACAAGGTCCACTTATTACATGAGCATTCTTTGGCCCTAAGATCGACACATTGTGTTTTTCCTCCACCTCCTTGAGGTTTTGCCCTGGTGAATACCTCACCAGCGTAGTTGCGAGTGATGAACCTTCTCATGTAATGGGTCGTCGAATGTTCCTCCCATAATTTGAACTTCTTCAATGGAAATTCGGCCCATCGTTGTCCCGATTGCTCCCAATTATTACCTTTCGCTACTCGATTAATAAAGTGCTTAACCACTCGATGAAATGTAAAATCCACAATAGCTGTGACAGGCAGTTTACGAGCACCTTTCAAAGCACCATTGATGGACTCGGACAAGTTGGTCGTCAACTGACCGCGTCGAGACCCTCCATCATGTGCTAAAGTCCACTTTTCTCGATCCATGTCCATCAAGTATCTGTGTGCATTGGGATTTTCCTCCCCAATCTTGTCCAAATACCGGTTCAGCTTCCAAACCTGAGATTGTTTTCCAGCAGCGTAACAAAAATCTTTCACCACAATGCTCTTAAACTTGGCGTTGACATTTGAACAAACATGCCTCAAACAAAATCGATGGGTGATGCGAGGGGGCCTAAACTCGGGCATTGAATCGATGGCACTTAAAATTCCAGAACCTCGATCCGAAATTATACAAATACCATCTGATATGCCCGAAAGTAAATGTTTGTCAATGCATTTGAAAAACCACTTCCATGCACTTGCGGTCTCTTCATCAACAATAGCATACGCAAGTGTTAAAACTTGTCGCATCCAAACACACAGCAAGCAACATCTTATGTTTGTACTTAGTGTACAAATGAGTTCCATCGACGCTGATCACCCGACGACAGTATTTGAAACCATCAATACATGGCTTGAAGGCTCAGAAGACGTATTTGATTATGAATTTCGATGGATGATTTGTCGCGTGATGTTCCCACTCAACAGCTGTGCCTGGATTCCTTTGTTGCAGTGCTTTCATAAATTTTGGCAACTTCTGGACCGAACTCTCCCATGTTCCATATACATTTTCTCTGCATCGCTTCAAAGTGTACCATGCCTTCATGTAGGATATCTCATATCCTATTTGCGCAGTCACAATCTCTCTTGCCTTTGAAATCTCACAAACTGGATTTTCACGAACACTTTTCAATAGAATTACGGCGCAATAATTGATGTTCAAGTTGCCATGATTGTTTGTCATCCCTTGCATACCACAACTATGATCGCCATCGTAGATCCCAATTCTAAATTGTCCTCTATCCCCAATTCTTGATGCTCTTAGCCTCCATCTGCAAGGTCTTGCTTCAGTGTCGTGTTTGTAGATAACCTTCCAAGTTCTTTTTGTACTTTCGATAACTTTAAACTCTCTTCTGGCAAATCGAATGGAGTGGTCTCTAACGGCTGAAATGACCATTGCTTTACTATAAAAAATCATCCCCTTTTCGAGAGTACCTTTGCTGCTATCATAAAATTTTGACCACATACCCGACGGAACATCAATGGAATCGGCTGGGATTTCAGGAAATGACAGAGAGTAGAACGAAGGTGGATCATAAAACTGAGTAGGAGGTTCTGCAAATGATGGATTGTTGACATGAACATGGGAAGTTGATGGAATTTCTGCCTGCGATATTGTTTGTACAACGTCATCAACGACTTCGATGTTCTCATCATTGTTCTCTTCACCACTATCATCATCGTCTCCATGGTCGGAGGGTTCAGAGTCGCTTCGAACATTTGGCCCATGTGCGTCTCCGAAAGGATCATCGTCATCATTATTATCACAATGACGAGTTTCATTAGGAAGATCAAAATTTTCATGAGCATTTCTCATGCCACTTGATTCCCCAATATGTACCCCAAGATTTTTATAAGAATGCCTCGATGGCCCCGCTTCAAAGCCCATATTAGAAAACCCTTGTGTAACCGCAACTAACTCAGGACTTGTTTGCATAAATGAATTGTACGCTTCATTCAAATCAAAATGTTGTGAAGGTCTCGAAGGGGAGTAGAGAGGTTCTGATGTAGTGAATTGTGAAGGTCTCGAAGGGGAATAGAGAGGTTCTGATGTACTGAATTGTGAAGGTCTCGAAGGGGAGTAGAGAGGCTCTGATGTAGTGAATTGTGAAGGCATCAAAGGATTGTATAAAGGCTGAGACTCAACATAAATATCTATGGAATCGTTTCCTTCATCCGGGTGCAAATAGATTTCTAAATCATCATCATTTGTTATCTGAGAAACTATCTCGCTCCACTGATTTTGATACCATCGTGATATTTTGCCCGACACCGATAACACAAATTCATTTCTATCTATTCGGCAACGTGAGTATATTTTCGCCAAGAAGTCTGAGAAAGATATATCGCGTTTCACTCGTACGACTGTATGATGAGATTGATCATAATTCACTGACAATCCATCATAAACAATCTGGCCTCCTATGTACACGAAAACTTTGACAGTATTCCTACCCGGAGTCGCCATTGAAACCCTATATTTTGATATTTTGAAATTATTATTTTTATTTCGAAATATTTAATATTTTCTATTTCTTTTTATAGCTACAAACACTTATGTTGTATTATAAATCAGTTAAAACAAACAATTAATATTTAATATTTTCTAATTCTTTTTATAATTTGACAGTTCCAAAACTATTAATTTGTATATTATAAATCCTAAACACATTGTGTAACTCGTAATTTTTCGACACATTCATATAACACTAACCAGTTAAAAACCAAACAATTTGTATAAATTAGCAAACTTATCATTCAAGTAAGACTTAAATTAACCAATAAAATATTTAATTTACCTCAAAGATAATTGTAGATTTGCTAGCACCCACAATCACTACTCAACCAACCACAAGTTGAACTTCCACCTATTTATAATAATAAAAAGACCATCAACATAAAAATTTCAGCAATTATTTAAAAATGGGGAAAAAAAACACAGCTCCAAGTTGTACTACATTTGTACAATATAACAAATAATTACCTTCAAATTATTATTATTTGCTAGCTACAAAAACCCCTTCTCAAAACACCACAAATTAAGCTTCCACCTAGTTATAACAATAAAAAACAAAATTAAAATTTCAGCAATTAAAAATAATAATATTTGTCCAATATAACAAATAAATACCTCCAAATAATTATTATTTGCTAGCAGCGTAAATCCCTTCTCAATCAACCACAAATTACATTTCACCTAATTATAACAATCAAAACACACCAAAATTTAAATTTCAGACATTATTTAAAAAAAAAGGATAAAAATATGTTAAATTATTAAAACATGGGATCAAAAGTGAAACTGATGTAAACTTAAGGGGCTAAAGTGTAATTTTATAATTTTCATAAATTGAAAAGAAACAAAATAAGAATTTTGAAGTCATTGATTTTGAATTTTGACCAAACATCCATAAATTCGAACGGTTTGAAATCTAAATCCTAATTATGGTAAAAAAGACGATTTATGGTCAAAATTAATGGCACTAAGAAATTAATGGTAAAAAAGACGATTTATGGTCTTGTTGAGGTAATACCTATTCTAATGTCATGACTAATTCTACCAATTTATCCACTAACTCACTAATAATTAATTAATTTATCCAACTAATTATTCTACTCGTATCATATTTAAACCATTAGAAAAAATTTAAATTTCAGAAATTATTTAAACACAATCAAACATTCCTTCTTAAATCCACCATAAGTTAAAGTTTAACCTAAAAATAACAACGAAAAACAACAATAAAAATTTGAATTTCATAATAAATTATATATATTTTAACAATACAAGAAATAATTTATCTCC
>NW_012194409.1:892684-911920 GCF_000504015.1 Erythranthe guttata
TGTATATATATATATATATATATATATATATATATATATATATATATATATATATATATATATATATATATTCGGCCGAAATTACGACCGTTAGATCGAGAAGAATCGGACGGCCGCTAAAACGCGCAGTTTTAAATGACGCGTTTGACCATCTGACATGTCAAAGCGCGTCATTTTAAATGACGCGTTTTAGCGACCGTCAGATCTTCTGATCTATCCCTGGACGTCCGATTAGGAGGACAAGATAGGAGATCTGGCCGTCAATCGCAGCTCAATCCAACGGCCGGTAAAGCGCGTCGTTTTAAACGACGCTTTATTGTATTTTTGTAATTAATTACAAAATCACCCCAATTCTCAAAAAAAAAACCGAAATATTGTAAAAAAAAAATGGCCCATACATTACTATACATTACTAGTTACATATAGTAACATGTAGTTACATATGCGTATATTTGTATATTTTCGATTTGTATTTTATTGGTTGTGAGGTGATTTTTAATAAAAATATTGAAATTTGTAAATTTTTGTTGTTGGGGTTTATGAATTTCTTTTGTATAAGCCAGTATTCGTGTGTGTATATAATTGATCGACTAAAAATATGGGGTAAAAAAAATAGCATAACTACGAATTACTATAGTTTACTACAGTTAGTCATTTTCAGTACATACGCATATTGATTTAAAACAAAATTTAAAAAAAATTAAAAAAATTAAACATTAAAAAAATGTATAAATTAAACAAACATGTTTATTAAAAAAAATACTAATAAATAAATAAATCAACGAAAATGTTAAATGCATGACCAGAAATGCTGAATGCAGTTTGGTCAAAAATTGCATATAAGGATAGTATAGTACTTTCGCCGCTCTAGGGATATGTCAAATGATGATTTTGGCTTGAGTTTATTCCTAGTCTGTTTGGTATTCAGGGGTGTGTGCAAAATGAACCCTTTTTCATATTACAATTGAATATGGGTTTGACTTAATTTGAAAAAATGATTTAACTTTAAATAAATAAATTTTTTTTTTATAATTCCCCTTATATTGAAGAAAACATGCATCAAATCCCCTTGTGTTGCTAAAACATTGCATGAAATTCCCTCATTAAACGGTGTTAGTTATATTGTTAACAGAAGAGGAGATTTCATGCAATAAATTACAGAGAATTCTACACAACAAAACTAATAAAGCAAGGTCTGGTGCAAGTTTTTCATAACACATGAGGGTTTTATGCATGAATATTTGAGAGATAAATACATTGAAAAAAATATTGCATTAGTAAAAATTATGATAATGAGATATGCAGTTCAAATCTCTCACATGAAGTATAAGTTTAATTTTTATTGATATATGTAATATTATAATGAAAATTATACTTTCACCTAAAAATAATTTAAAAACTAAACACATGTTGCTTAAAATAACAGTATTAGTAAGGAAAAATCAAATTGAAACAAATAAAACATTTCTTTGTTAAAAGACCTATGGTAAAAAAATGCTTGATCTAGCTAGAAGCTCTTTAGTTTGCTCCATTATCAATGAAAAGAAGCAATGGCTAACCAACTAACTAAAGCAGAAAATTCAATCCAACCAGAAATTTCAAAAGGTGGATTTATATACGTGACAGAGAAGATAAAATAAATGTAACATTATCTAGGTAGTGTAAAATTAAATTGAAGTCGATAAATCGAAAGCTAATTAAGGAATCATGGAACTGGATAAGACTTGTTTTTGCACATGCATTTGTAAGCCATAGGGCAAGTCTCAGCCTCTTCAATTGATGAGCAAACAAAGCTAACCATCACCAATCTGCATGGTGTACAAGATCCACATGCGTGTGTACAATCCGGTAAGCTTGACCCTGCTACCAGCATCGGTTCGACCCGTTTGTGCAACAATGGCTTCGTACCGACCCGATAGAATCCGGGTTTTACCGTAGAATCCTTTCTCGTATACTTTGGTTGGTGGTAATGGCCATGACCTGCCAAAACAAAAAAAAAAAAAAAAAAAAAAAAAAAAAAAAAAAAAAACCTAAAATTATTCAACAATTTTAAATAGTGCTACCATTTCATCAAGAAATCTAATAATATAGAGTACTATTGTATTAAGAACTGACTATATTAACAAACAAATTACTATTTATTACTGATTACTAAGGTTGTAATCATGCATTCCTAAAATGTATAGCCAAAAGATAATTGTTTGTTTGACTGTGGTTTTGCACTCACGACCCTTGTAATTACCGGCCGTCTAATTTAAAAAAAAACGAACTCCTAGTGTTATTTCATTAGCCAAAAGTTAAATACATAAACGTAACCCTTGGAGCTCATTGCGTAATACTCTCGATTTTGCTACTCTTTTATGATCTTTTGGTTGAAATAACACAAATGCCCGTGATAACACGAATAATGGGTACTAGGCATTAAGCTAATTTATAAAATGCCCTTTTAATTAAGGGGGATTATTAGTGTGACATATATATTTATTTGATTGGTATTTTAATCAATTTTCAACTGATCATTAACATGAATATGGCAAAATGAAGGAATCCAACCTTATATCTAATACATCTATGTCACAAAAAAAAAAAAATGAAGTTAACAAATAAACAAAACAAAAAAAAACGTACGTGGATGTAAACTGCCGAGGTTCCTTGCATGCATGAGCATCGGAAGTAAGATCAGAAAAACGACGACCACAAATCTTGATCTGCAAGCAAGACCCTTCATCATCTCTCTTCTTAGATTTCTTTCTTTCTTTCTTTCTTTTTGTACGAGAATGAATCTTTAAGTAGTCGAGAAAACCTCGTTGGAGGAAATATATATGGGGAGAGAGATAGTAAAGTATATATAAAGGGGTAGAAGAAAAAAGAGAGAATTGAAGCAAATCACAGGCAATATGGTATGAGATGTGAAAGAGTTCACATGAAAAGAAATGGCTAAGTCACATGCGTTGCTTTTGAGCTCACACTTTGTGAAGGAATTTTGATAATGAAAGAATTTACTGAGTATAACTATTGCTTGCTTCTTTTACGTGACTGTAATTCAATTCAATTGTGCGAGTTCGATCTCTTCATTTAATGCAATTTATTTATACATGCTGCAGTTAATTGATGAATTTAATTTTCTTCTTTTATTTTTTTATTTTTATTTTGTTACATATAAATTAATTATTATGGGGTAGTAAATTCCTCTGCCCAATCTAATGTGAATGTCATTAATGTGTTCATGTAGCTATCCTGTAGGGCTCACAAACTTTAGGGATTTATATTTATTTTTTATTATTATTTGTTTGTAACGTATGGCAACGATACACACAAGAGAATTTGATATTGAAATAGTATTTCACCCCTCCGATGCACCGGGATCAGTCTCAACTATCTCACTATTAACAAATCAATCAAATGAAATAAATAAAAAATGTAAAATTTACTTTTTAATTCAAAATTGTGATATATGAAATACAATTAAATATTATATAAGAGAATACGCAAAAACCTGAAACCACATGACATTATTTACAGCAAATTGCACAAATATTTCATGTAATGCAAGCGAATCGACCACATAAATGTATGCAAAATAACTAACTTTGTCAATGAACAAAATAGCGAATATTGCACAAATATTTCATGTAATGCAATCGAATCCACCACGGACTATTTTAGGTCCCCCATATCCAGCCCCGAAATCCGATGGGTCTACCCAACGGGTGCACCCAGCAATCTGAGGACCTGTTGGGTAAACCCGAATTTAAATGCTGAAATTTTGCTTAATGGTCGAACTTGGGTCTCTTGCATGCGTATAAGAGTACTAACCAACAGACATAGCAAATGCTTAATAATAGCTACGAATAATGATATATCATATAAAATGACAGTGTTAACTGATTATAATTGTTATATAAATAATGTCAAATAAATTATTAGTTCTCATATCATTAATTATTTAATAATGTTAAATTAAATTATTAACAAATGTAATATAATAATTTTTGAAAAATATAAAGACATACGGAATGCGGCGCAAGGCAAAGGGCGGCGGAGTAGCAGTGGGTATAGAGAGATGGAAGATAACGAGATTTGAGCGAGAAAAAGGGAAACGCGATCTGGTTAGGTCGTGGTTTTTGAGCATGTACTGAACTGAAACTAAAATGATAAAACATGTACTTCAAGTTGCCCAAAGAGTCTCCAAATTAAAATCATAATTTGAGTTATTGACTAGGGCAGAAAAACCCATAGGACATTCTCATATATATTTTCAGAAATATGGGATTTCACAATTCACACACTTACCCAAATATTAAAAAGTTTAAATAATGAAACAACACCATATATAAATACAACAATAACATCACGATGATGACGGTAACAACTGGTGCCACATCTATTTAAAAAAAATGTTATGACCTAAGTCAATATTCTATACTTTCATCAAAAAATGTTATGACGTAAATTAAAAAAAACTAACAATTGCATAACAAACAATTTACATAATTTAAGAGATTTATCATTCAAGTTCGAATTTAACTAAGCAATATAACATTTAATTTACCTTTAAAATAATTGATGCTTTGCTACTAGCATTCCCAATCACTTCTCCATCTACCACGAGTTAAACTTCCACCTAATTGTGACGATCAGACAACAAAAACATTTAAATTTCAGCACATATTTAAAATAAATTATATTTAAGCCCGAATTCCAAATATATTTGAACAATATAACGACAAATAATTTACCTCCAAATGACTATGATTTGCTAGAAATAAAAAACCCTTCTAATCCACCACAAATTAAACTTGAATCTAATTATAACAATTAAACAACAAAAAAGAACAATTAAGTACAAATTAGAAAGAAAAAAAAAATCAGCCTCAATTCCAAATATATTTAAAAAATACAATAAATTGTTTACCTCGAAATAATTGATAATTTGCTAACGACGAAAATCCACTCAATCGACCATAAATCTGAAATTAATTTAATTGATCTTGGGCCAGAAAACTCAAAGAAAGGCCTAAAGAGGTGAAGCCATATAAATTAAGTTTATGGACCTGGCTAGGCCCAAAGGTTTACAGCCGTTAGGAAGAGCTCGCTGATCTCCAAGATTAGATGGATTGAGAGGCAATCAGGAGGAGGAAAGTAGAGGAATAATAGGAATATCTTTTATATAAGGAAAGAGAATAAATTAAAGAAAGTATTCGAATATCGGAACAAGAGCAAAATAATGAAATGAATACAGTCATAGTATAATTACTGTTAATGACAGTACAATTACAGTCAACGTTTAGCGCTGAGCGTAAAAACAAATCATTGAAATCGGCGGCAGAAAAAACAGACCAGAAAAAAAATATCGAAAAAGTCAGCGCCGAAAACCGACGGCGGGAAAAATAGACCAGAAAAAAAAAATAGAAAAGTCAACGCTGGAGACCTGCGTTGACCGTCTGAAACCAGCGGCAAAAAAATAATTTCTGAAAAAAAAAAAGTTTAAAACAACAGTCAAAATAAGATTTTTGTGGTCAAAATTGATTAAATTGGTTACAATTAAGAATTTAGTGTAAAGTGTTTGGGGTAATTTTGTTATATACATTAATAAACCTAGCGTATTAAAATGGTTGGCCATGAACTTATGCACAAAAACTCCTTAAATTAATAAAAAATTGTGAACTCAATTTTCTCAATTAGATAACTTTGAAGTGTATTCTAGTTTTATATATATAATAATATAGATATAGATTACAATCAAATAGAGTACCATTCATTTCATTTAAAAAAAATAAAAGCAAATTGAGGTTAGTTTTATATATATATATATATATATATATATATATGAAAAAAATCAGCAACCAATCATATAAGTGCACTAGATAAATCTACACTCTCGTATCATAACTTGCAAGCTATACGAAAGAGGTAAACGACACTAGGCTAACTATGTGTGACAAGCTCCACCTAGCGACCGTTGGCAAGGGAATTTGAACTTGAGTCAATTGGCAAAGCTCACTTACTTCAACGGATAGGCATGTTAGTGCTTTGAGTAAATACTAAAATAGCTAACGGTTGATTGTTTATTTGTTTTTCTAATTGAGTAAATGAACACACAAATAAGGCCTCGTTATAATATTATTCTATAAGTTCTCGTTTGATTGCCAATGTAAAATTAGCCAAGATAAGATAATTTTTCCAATATTATAATTGGTCTATTTTTTCATTAGATATTTGTTATCAAATTTTGAATTTTTCATGTTTTCATTATTTATCTTTTCCTTAGCATCAATACAATTACTTAAAAATTACCGAATTACCATTTCTTATTGCACATAGTTTTTTTTTTCTTCTTTTTAATATTTATATTTTGTTAATTTTTTTTTTCAATTTTTTTTAATTTTTTTCAGTTTTTCGGATATTTTTTTTTTTGAAAAAAAAATTACTTTATTTTTTCGAAAAAAAAAATTATATTTCGATTTTTTTAATTATTTGTCAGTTTTTTTTTTAGTTTTTCCGATATTTATTTTATTTTTGGGAAAAAATATATATTTTTTTTTTACTTTTTTTCGCAAAAAAAAGTTATATTTCGAATTATTTTATGATATTTTTTTTCGATTTTTTCTTAGAAAAAATTATTTTTCGAAAAAATAATATTTTTTTCGAAAAACATATTTTTTATTATTTTTCGATTTTTTTACAAAAAAAATTCGATTTTTTGTTTCGAATATTTTTTATACTAATTGCTTTAAAAAAATAATTGAATATGTCACTCTGATAAATGTATGAAAACTATAGGACAATTTTGTCATTAACGTATCTAATCATTACACAATAATTTTTATTGGACCTCTCAAAGTTTAATTAGTTATGTCACAATTAGAAGGACAATCTTGACCCGCATGGGTATATCTCAACTGGTACAGGGGTGGTAGGTTGGAGTAAGGACCTATGATCGAATCCTGACAGCTGCAATGTGTGAATTTCAACTCCAATGAGCGTAGGTTCCTTGTGGGCACCAAGACCGGGTCCGCTATCCTAACGGGTCGTTGAATCACTATGCATTTACATTCTTTCATCAAATATTTGTCGGACCAATGGATGGTGACCTTAGGGGCAAGGGATTTCACAACCCGAAAAATAATAGGCTAACCAAACATTAAACTAAAACTTACTATTTAGTTAATCATGAATAATCTCTCCAACCAAACAGGTCATAGTGATATAGTTTATACATAGTTATTGAGGAGAAGAATTTATGGCAATGCTCCCTAAAGAAAAAAAACATAACTAATTGTTTATCAGAAAAAAATGAATTTAAAATAGAAAAAGATAAATAATAAAAGAGTATGTTTTTAGGTAAGAAAAATATAAAAAATAGTTATTAATTTATTAGGCAATTACAACAGAATAAAATAACTAACACAAGCCATATATAACTCATAGACATACAATTAAGGGATACAATTGGCACAACAACTATAAAACAAAATAGAAAGTTAATTTGCCACGTCAGCAAATACACACACACACATATTGCAAATTATAAGGTGTTTTTAGTGCGTTTCGTAATTGAGGAGTGTAAATGCGACGTTACTTTAATTTAGGAATGCAAAGTGAACTTTTTCTGCTCAGTAATAGATGATTTTACTTATTGAAGGATTGTAGAAGACAATTTAAATGATTTTGCATCTTTTTTGAACACATCGGCTATGTTTGTTACCGTTTTCAAATTCTTTCCACACTTTCCCCAAAATGAAAATTATTTTTCTACACTATTTTCAAAATCTTTCCCCAAAACAAATTCAAATATTTCTCTCTCTAACAAACATGATTTGACCGCTACAGTAAAAATTGTCTTCACTAAAATACAAAATCAAATCACTTTATCTTTTAAATTCTTCTTCCAAAATACATTTTTCCAACACCTTTCAGACATGATTTGACTTGCTACAGTACAAATTGTCTCCTCCCAAAACACAAACAAACTTTATTTAATTTTCAAATTCTTCTCCCAAAACATCTTTCCCCAAAATAAAATGGAAATGGAAGCCCAAAAGCTTACCAAACACAGCCATCAATTTTAATATTCATGCTAGTATCAAAAATATTAAGCTACATTTCTTACTTATTTTACTTTTATATTTTTCCTATTTTATCAGATGTTTAACCGTTAGCTCATACGGTCCAACTCTGATTACTAGAGATATACATGGTGATTTTACATCATACACCATTTTATAATGGAGTAGTTGAGTAATCGGATAATATGGAAACTATGGGTTATTGGCACGTTTCTTTTTAAATAAAAATAAATCATTCTAGATGTCTATTTTTTATTTGTACATTCAACCTAACAAGCCACACTCTTCTAAATTCTAAATTCTAAAATAAATCACGTGTACAAATGTTAAACTTATTCCAATTCATCTTGACAAATAAACCAAACACAATTGATAATTAACATTGTTGGTCCACAGTCAGAATTTTGCTGCTTAATACCAAATTAAATAATTGCCTAATTTTAGTTTGCTTATCTTAGTACGCAAGCTGAAGAATGAATTATTATACAATGCTACTCACCCACCATAACACCAACCTGCAACCAATGGAAATCCATCATTTCAATGTCCTCATTCATTCGTGATTATAGTGGATCACATAGAGCCACGTGGCATAAATTTCATGAGTTTTGTCATGTGTTTGGTACGGTGAATCTGAACTCATAAAAATACTCTAAAAAATTTGCCGAAAATTATTGGGTAATCCAAAACTATTCACTATTGAGGCTTGACTTAATGTGCGGCCACCGTAATATTTTTTGAATCTTATTCCTAAATTTCTTATATTTATTTCGTTAAACTATAGATTAATAATAAAGAAATTTAAATATAAAACAAAATACAAATCAATAGATGGACCATCACTATTTCTATCCTTCATATAATATTGAATTTCTTTTTCTTTGGTTGTGAAAAGCCTTTTGGCAAAAAGTACGAACGACGGACTTATAAATGAAGGTTTCGTTTAGCTAAGTTTATTCTAAATAATTGATAATCTCTTATATTTAATAAGTTGTTTTTAGAGCTATATGTTGTGACGTCTTATTTGTAGAATTAAATTTTAAATTGTTTGGATAGTTAATGATCTTATAACTTATTTTTACTCATTATAAGATCTTAAAAAAACGGATAGTGGTACATTTAAAAAAAAAAAGTTATTTGCTCTACGACAACTTAATTTTTTAAATTTATAAGATTTTTTTTAAACTAAGCATTTGAAAAGAGCTTATAAACTTTTAAACATCTTATAAACTCTCTTTAAGAACTTATAAGCTTAGCTAAACACCCTCTAAATCAGATGAGCCGTCAACTAATAATTAAGATTTTGTTCAAGAGCTTAGTTTGATTACTTATGCTCATGCATCCGGAAGCTGTTTATTCGTCAAACTTCCAGTAAAAAAATATGGATCGGACTAACCACATTCATAATTTGAGGATCACGTTTCGTTAATTAACCTATATTATTGAAATCTTAAAATTGTTGAATATGTTATATAATTAATTAAATAATCCAATGAAATTCTCAAAATATGTAAGAGATTGTTAAAGAATTATTTGTTCTTTCACTTGTATGTATATATTTATTTAACGTCTGCTACAGCCAAAAAATAACAAATAAACATATTCTTATAGATATTATAATTTTTGTATGACGGAATTTTATAACATTTTCAAATAAAAAAAGCATTTGTGAGTCTGGCTCAATAATTGGCATCTACGTACCGTACTATATATGAAATAAAATATCTGCTTACTTAGAATTTGGAGTTGTTGACAACATTAACTATTACAGTTGAAATGTAAGCTACCTCCCGCCCGCCATCATAGAAAACACATTGAACACCACATCAACATTATATATATATATACAACCAAATATTCCTTCTTTCTTCTTCATACATACTAATCTTAAAAGACTTTATTTATAAATTGTTCGATATAGCCATGAACACATTTACAAGAAATTCTACTGTCCGTTTGATCGGAAAAGATGATAGCTATGAGGCAGAAGAAAGAAGAAGAGAAGCGCATATCCAAATCCACGGGTGGAGAATATTCTCGACAAGTCGGAACAACCAAAATATGATGATGATGACGACTTCTTTGAGCTATAGGCGCGATAGGGCTAGAAAGCGTCAGATCTTTCTCAAGACGTATAAGTTGGGGTCGTCGATTAGATCCGGCGACAAATTGACGAGAAGTCGTAAACTGAAGAAAATGGTGGTCAAGGTCAAATCGGCGGTGTTGTCTGTTTTGTCGTTCATGCGCGGCGGTGCATTGAGATCGTGTAGTTCACGGTCGGCCATTCGGGCATCTACTCCTGCACCACTAGTTAAGTTTTATTCATGATTTTGTTTTTTTCCTTAATGACTATGGATGCATGAGCATTGTGTAACCAAGAAACATTAATATTAGGTTATTCTTGTCAAGGGATTATTAATTCGGTTGGCCAATATTATTTCTTGTAATTTCTATCGAAAAGGCGCTGATCTTTGATTGTATTGGTTTTATTAATCACTCGAGGGTAACGCATAAATTGGTTTTTTTTTTTTTTTTTTTTTGCTAAAGTAGAAATCTCCATATCTTGTGTAATGTGTAATATTGAAATTGTTGTCTACTCTGAAATTTTGTTAGGTTTTTCCTCTCTGATTTCATTAATGCAATTCATGGTTTGTTTCTCTATGGATTCTAATTTTATGTCATTTGTTATTTTTCATTCTTGAATTCACCAAAAATTTGAGAAAACCCTATGAATTTTGTTAAAGTCTCGAAATTCAAGGTGGAAACAATAATGCTAAATTTTTCTAGTTAAACTAGGAAAATCTCGGAAAAAATAACAAAATACGGAATTAAAAATCCGATTTTCTAAGTGGAATTAATTATTAAATTTTGATGGCCTAAACGACTCTGAGACGTCGAAATTCAACGTAAATTAAAACCGCCCAAACTAGTAGAAATATTCCTTGTTCTTCATCACATTGCGGTCAGATGAAGAATAGTTGGACGAATAAAAATCGGGGTTTTTCTGCATAAGTCCCTGACCAACAATCTTTATTATTGTAGGTTTAGAGACTATATTTGTTTCACCAATAAGCCTATCCCTTTAATATATTATAAATAAAGGAAAAATTAATGTATATGACAAAATTACCCCCAACCATCTACATCCAATTCTTAATTGTAACCCCAATTTAATCAATTTTGACAATAAAAATCTAATTTTGACTTTTATTTTTAATTTTTTTTTTAAAAATTTCTTTTTGCCGCCGGTTACCGGCGTTGACTTTTCGATTTTTTTTTTTCTTTTGCCTTTTCCCGCCGCCGGTTCAGCATTGACTTTTTTTAGTGATTTTTTTTAATCAATTTTTTACACCCGCCGCTAAACGTTGATCGTAATTGTACTTTCACTGACGGTAAATCAACGTAACTATACTGTCGTTGACAGTACAATTAGAGTCAGCGACACTATTATTATTTTTTTGGGGTTTCTTTTTTCTTTTGTTTTTTAAATTTGTTTGATTTGTTGACAAGTCAATGTAATTATATTACTCTCGTTGACAGTAAAATAACTGTAAACACAATAATATTATTGTCAATCACATCAATATTATTATTTTTTTTGGGTTTTTTGGTTTGTTTGAGTTGTTGACGGAGTAAAGTAATAATACTACTGTCTACAAATGTAATATTACTGTAAACACAATAATATTACTGTGGTTGACGGTAAGATTACTGTTGTTACAGTAATATTATTGTCAACCACAGTAATATTAATTCTTTTGGCTTTTTATTATGTTTACCTTTGTTGAACAGTCAACATATTAATATTACTCTATTGCTCAATAATAATGACTTTTGTTGTGTTAATATTACAGTGTTAGATATTAATATAGCAATATTATTGTGTTAAACTGTAGTATAGTTAATTTTACTGTCAACCACAACAATATTGCTACTTAAACCGGGGGGGGGGGGGGGGGGGGTGATGAAGATGTTAAAGGAAAATAAATAAATAAAAGTACAGCGGGAGACCGGCGACAAAAAAATCAGGAAGAGGAATTTTTTTTTTTCGAAAAAGTCAACACCAAAAATCGGCGGAAAAATCAGGAAAAAAAAGTCAACGCGGGAGACCGGCGGTCAACGGCAACGACATACGAAATTGTACTCAAAATTGAATAATTTATGAAATTCAGGTCAAATTGAGGTTAAATTAAACTAAGGAAGCATATTAAAATGTGAGAGGCTATTTTAGAATTTTACAAACATCTGGACAATGTGTGAACTTTTTTGTAAAAGAGTTTTTTGTCTGGACCCCTTTAGGAATAAGTACCTATTGATGAGTTTATTTGTAAAGTGCCCATAAAAATTAGAGAACACAACTCTTCCCCGTGAAGGGTTTGAACTCACCTTTTCCCTCATATTCTCCATATTTTCTTTTCCTCACATTCGGCAACTCCACCGCCTCCGCCACTTTTCCCTCAAAATGTATCCGCTTCCCCATAAACGCCTTAGGCCATCTCCAACAGTTGTTTAAAAATCGGTTGTCTATATCTATAATTTAAGAGGCGAACAGTGTTACACCACTTTTAACATCACACTACAACAACATATATTTTACACAATTATCATATTTTATTATTTCACAATATTTCTTAATAAAATATAATATTTTAATATTTCTTTGAGCATATCTGTAAACTATCAACTGAAATCCATCTGCATATGAAATATAAATAGTTTCATCACTATTTATTTAATTAAGATGTTGTTTGGAATTAAAATATATATATATATATATATATATATATATATATATATATATATATACATACGCCAACATCGCGCACACACGTATATTAAAAGAATTACACACTCATTATTTTATTAATAACTATTATACATCGAAACATATTGTGAAAAATAATAACCGTAAATTTAATTGTTTTTTGAAATAGCACCAATGGACCAAAAAATTAGCCAATAACTCTCTTCTTTTTATAAAAAAACAATACGCACTAAATACAGTACTTAAGTTAATATATTGTTTCTACTTTCTAGGGCTTTCTCTATATCTCAGTCTTTCTTCAACAAATTCCCAATAGAAGAGACGCAAAAAACCAAAAGAAGAAAGGGATCAGGGGCAAGGAAAAATAAAAATATAAGAGGAAAGAATTATGGCGACCCTCATTCAATAGAGGAGTGGTGGTAGAGAACTAGTTCTAACATCTTCCATTGAGGGGCTCAAATTTCATGTAAGTTGTTTACCTCTTTAATTTTTTTCGGATACAGGTGTTTATTTTCAATTATGATTTTTGATGAAACCAAATACCACAATTTATAGAGTTGATTGGTGTTAAATTTTTTTACAGTGGTGGTTGATGAATTAAATTGGTAGCTGATATTGGCCGTTGGAGTCTATTACTGCAGATTTTGTTGTTGAAAGGGATGGGTTGTGGAATTTTTATTATTCTTTATTTTTACACAATTTTTTAAATTGTAATTTTGGTTTCTCAATTTTGAATACACAAAGTTGAAATCTAACGAATTCTGCCTTTTCCCATTTTGTTGCTGGAGATGTGATTTTGGGTTGAAATTGTGCAAATTGTGCAAATTATAGGTATACATGATGCTGTTGGAGTTGCTCTTAATCTCCTTTCCTTCTTCCTCCTCCACTTATTCACGACAACCAACTTTCCCGATTAAACCTCCATCGTTGGATATTCGAGTCTTCTTCGGCTCCACATAATTCAATTGCTGTGCATATTCGACCAGACAAGAAACATCAACCAAGGTAATAGCATCCCCGACATCGCATCCAGAACGTCTAGGTAGAAATCAACGTGACAGTGCTTGATCATAATGGTGCTCCCATGCCCCACACACGTAAAATCCCCTAGCCTTGTCTCCAAAACGGCCCTCTGGTTGGCAAGCTTGGTGAATGCTGCCACGTGCGGTTGCAGCTTCATGTAAACCCCCTTGGAAAGTGCGGTGGCGTTGCTCACCATGACGGCATCTCCACCACGAACGTGTATATTCTCCATTATGCATGTGAGCGCGTCCTTCTTCTGTGTCGAATTGCAGCACGACAAAGTGGTAAACCGCCTCGGTCTTGAAGCTATGCACCTTGAATATTAGATGGTATTCGATCCCAGCGAGATAATTTGAGAGAGGGAAGATGACAAAATGATTATCTTATCACCGGATTCGAGATAAAGGCTTTTGTACTAGCTCATCAGGAAATAACTCAAGATCTCTTGAATTTTTGAACTAGGTTGATGGGGTTCTCATTCATAATCTGAACCCAAATCTAAATCCCAATCCGCTTCCGATCGTCACCTATTCTAACTTCGGTCGCTGATCCGACTCCAGTCGTGGATCTGAATCCGATTGTTCCATTGTTAATTTTCTTTTTGAAGAATTTGACAGATAATTTGAAAAAAATATGGGGAATCCCAAAAGAGAATTCAAACCAGACAATGAAAATTAACAGGCTTAGGTGTACATTTATAGGGGCTATATGACAAAAACCCCTCGATGAACTTTTCTATTATAATAAATCCAAATTTTAATTTGATTTTTAATATAAATCCAATGGACTCAAATTACCCAGAATGCCCAACTAAACGCATTGGATGCAGATTACCTTAATTACCCAAACTCTCTGTCATTTTGGATTTCTTTGTATTTATATATACTAGATATTTGGCTCGTGCGATGCACGGGATTGAAGTAAAATTAATATAAAGTAAAGTTCAATTTAAACCACAAAACTGAAATTTTAATTCATTTTGATGTTTTGCTATATGTATTGATGATAATCCCCATATTTATTAATTTAACTTTATGTTATTGATGTAATATGGTTGTATATTTATCTTATCTCAATTAAGGTAGAAGTTTGACGAATCTTCTTCCTTATCACCCATAGATGTTTTGCTACATGTAGTGATGATAATCCCCATATTTATTAATTTAACTTTATGTTATTGATGTAATATGGTTGTATATTTATCTTATCTCAATTAAGGTAGAAGTTTGACGAATCTTCTTCCTTATCACCCATAGCAGGCCTCAGTAAATTTACTGTAAATCAATGATGCCATCAAATCTCAAGAGTTTATCATGAGTAGGGGTGCAAGTTGGAACGGATTTTCCAATTTCCGCCGGTTCCGATCCGAAAAGTTCCGATTTTGGAACAACTTTTTTCATTCCGACTTCCGAAATTCCGATTTCCGAAATTTTCCGATTTTTTTGGATTGGAATTGGAATTATCTAAAATAAATTTGGAATTTCCAATTTCCGATCCGATTTAATTCCGAAATTAATTCCGAAAAATTCCGATTTTTTTCCGAAAAATACACCTATAAATAGTATATATTATATAATACTTATTTTCCGAAAAATACACCTATAAGTTTTGTTTTAGGATTTTGACATAATGAATTGTTGTTAGAAGTTTTATTGGATATTATGCGGTGTTTATTTTTATTTATTTTTTTGAACTGAAATTTAGTAGTTATTAGCTTTACTTTTATCGACGTGGATGCTCTTATTTTCGAAAAATTATGAACATTTTAGAAAATTTCGGCTAAGTTTTGAAATTTTAAAGCCTTATGTGATTTTCGATTTTTTTCCGAAATTCCGAAATTTCCGGGCCTTTTGGAATTGGAATGAATTTTTAGATTCCGAAAATTTTGGAATTGGAATTGGAATTGATTTTGTACTTCCGAATTTTTTTGGAAATTTTCCGAAAAGACTAATTCCGATCCGATCCATCCGACTTTCACCCCTAATCATGAGCAACCTTACTTTTTTTAATAAGTTAAGAACCAAATATTTTTCTAAGCAATTAAATAATTTTTCCATAAAATTAATATTAAATAAAATGACAATTTTAGTGGGAAAAGATACATTGATTCGGGGCCAAAAAATATGGATACTTTATAGATTTATTAAATTTGATTATATTAAATAAAATAAAATAATAAAATTAATTAATTAAATAAATGACAATTATAATTATCAAATGAGCGGGAAACATTTCCTAGGGTTTATCATGAGCAACCTTACTTTTATTACTAACAAGTAATTATCCCCATGCACTGCACGGGTAGCATTCACAAATGAATGAGAATAATTATTTAAATATATAAAAATAAAAGATATTACATAATATTAAAAAAAATGTGAAATTTAAATTATAGTGATAGCATAAAAAACTAAAATTATTATAAATTTTGTTTTTCGCGAACAAACAAATCAGATAATTAAATGTATGTATTATTTGAAAAATAATATGAAGCACAATATATATACACTCTTGTTTGCCTAAAACCCAAAACTTGGTTGCAGAAGGTTAAAGCAAAACTTGTTAGCCTAAAAAAGATTAAGAATGCAAGAAGACATTTTGAAAATTATTTTGTAATTTCTCATACATTGCAGGTGCTTAAGAACACTTAAATATAAATATGTAAAGAAGAATCTAGCTCCCTAATAATAATTATTTGCAGTATAGAATCATCTTGAAATATTCTACTGTACTACATAAAAAAATAAAGCTTTAATAATTTTCACATATTCTACTTGCAAAACTGTTTGAAGACAATTGTTTATCTGTACTTATCTCAACCTGTTTGAATATTTCACTTTTTAACGAATCAGAGTTTGCACTTAGTTGTGTTCCGAATTTTATATTTGTTTATGCCACAAAGATTGAATTTAATTGTTATAATAATTTATCTGTTCAAAAAAATGTTATAATAATTTAAAAAATAGTTACAGATTCTCGTAAATATATTGTTACGACTTTGTATGGATAAAATGAGAATTGATATGATTGTATGGACACGCTGTGTTTGTAATATTTTAGGTACATAATATAGGAGGCCATGGATTCGTATAAGAGTTGTTAAAAATGTTTATAATATAGCAACTGTAATTTCCCAGAAAAAATAAAACCAAACTGTTATTCTGTTGTATTGTGCTATACAAATAATCCACATCAAATATAATTGCATGTGCACAAATATCTAATAAATAAATTTGAAAATAACTATGTATGATAATCTAAACAAAATATATTGATTAATCATGTCATGAATCAATCATGGATGAACTTCTTTTACAAAAAAATAATAGAAAATATAGAAACAAATGAGGCATACTCATTATTACCAATTCTAATTGCATAAGCCAAAACAAAAGATGATTCTATTACATCCCATATGAACAACATAACAAATGCTCCAATTCATGGGTAGTATTCCTCCAGGATCTATATGTTAAACTCTTCCGGTAGTTGCAACATCTGTCCAGAAATAAAATCTTTTACCTTTTTTACAGTAAATAATACATTCTTTCATAAATAACACTAATGTTTTGCCTATATAACATAAATGAAAGTTTAACAACTTGATTTTGGTTCATAAAATACCTTAACATAAACTGAAAATATGCACTCCTTTTTGGGTACAGGAAGTGGTGAAAAACAAAACACTTGACAACAAAAAATCTGAAACCCGAACAAACAAACCAACAACGGAAAGATTTCCCTAATATGAACCACATTTTTTTTCTATTTTCTTAAAGAACACAAAGAAAAGGAGTAACATAGCCAAGAACTGCCTAGACGTTGTTGTAATTATTTTGGTACTATCCCATCTCCATTTATATTTTGTGAAAAAACATAATAACGCAAACCCGAACAAAATCGCAAATAAAGAGGTTCATACTATCACATATCCACCAAAATATTTTCGGAAAAGAACAAAACACTTAATTGCAAACAATATTCCGGACCAACACAACAACATTTTAAGACACAAAAACTCGAACAAAACATCAAAGAAAATACATTACAACAATTTTGTTTTCCAGAAAAGAGTAAAGAAAGTGAAAACAAATTTGCTAGATTCCGAAAACAAATAAACTTAAAACAAAAAGAAAAACAATAGGCTGGACAAAAAAATCACGTAGATGAAAAATACCATCATGAATGCAACGTGCTGAAAGTTATGTTATGAAATTACTCCTTGTTTTGACAAACCTGGAAGATAGCAAAAAAAATGGTGAAACTATGAAAATTTTAAAGATGTGTGAACAAGTTTCTGAGAGAGAAAATGCGGCGAAACTTTGTAGTAACCATCGAAATCATTAAAAAAATGTTATGGCGCTGCTTCTTGTTCATGTAACTTGTAAGGAAACAACAACAAAAATCGTAAACGTGAGCAGGAATAATCATGATGAGAGGACTAAATTATATCACAAACACTGTGTTAGCCTGAGTTTGGCAGCAATTGTCCACGTGGTGGAGGCCCGGGTATGGGCAGCCCACAATCGAATGCCGTAAGCGCTTGTGTGTGTTGAATGCACTATAAGGCTAGGGTTTGCGCCTTTCCTAACACCAATTGGTTTTAGGACAACTAGTAGCGCCTGAGGTCCTACAAGTGGTATCAGAGCCAAGGTCACGGATTCGATTCCCAGCTGGAGCAATTGCCGATGGGGAGATTGTTAGCCTGAGTTTGGCAGCAATTGTCCACGTCGTGGAGGCCCGGGTATGGGCGGCCCACAATCGAATGCCGTATGCGCTTGTGTGTGTTGAATGCACTATAAGGCTAGGGTTTGCGCCTTTCCTAACACCAATTGGTTTTAGGACAACTGGTAGCGCCTGAGGTCCTACAAGTGGTATCAGAGCCAAGGTCACGGATTCGATTCCGAGCTGGAGCAATTGCCGAGGGGGAGATTGTTAGCCTGAGTTTGGCAGCAATTGTCCACGTGGTGGAGGCCCGGGTATGGGCGGCCCACAATCGAATGCCGTGGACACTTGTGTGTGTATAAGGCTAGGGTTTGCGCCTTTCCTAACACCAATTGGTTTTAGGACAACCGGTAGCGCGCATATATATATATATATATATATATATATATATATATATATATATATATATATATATATATATATATATATATATATATATATATAAAAAAATATGTGTTTTTCTCCCTGGAGTGTGAATCATACAAAGACTCGAAAATATGTCTTTGTTCTCTTTCCACTCCACTCTCTAAGTGAATATATATGCGTCTCTCCAAACACATATGCATTTTTGAGACATCTGGGGACATATATATATATATATATATATATATATATATATATATATATATATATATATATATATATATATATATA
>NW_012194409.1:923366-963929 GCF_000504015.1 Erythranthe guttata
ACCGGCTTGTGGCGGCGTGTGGAGACGACCCTGGTGGCGGCGTTGGCGGCATGAGAATTTTCCTCATCTTAGGTTGCATCTCGTATATTCAATTCACTATCCACGCAATATTAGATACGTGATAGGCTAAGTACAACGAAGAAGAACGAGGGGAAAAGGAAGATGCCGATGCGGCGACGACTGGTGGCGGCGCGGCGGCCTGTGGCGGAGGTAGGGTTTCGGCTGCAAGGTGGACAACAAATGGAGGGAGAGAGGCTAGGGTTTCAAGCTTAGGTTTCGTTTTTTTTTTTTTGTGTGTATGTTTCACAAGACATATAAATCCTATTTATATGCTCCTTGTGAAAACCCTAACAGACCTTAAGTTGGGCTAGGCCCAAAAACTTAAGTCCACTCTCTTTCTCGTCTCGTTTCTAACAAACGAATGCTCGCAAAAATATAACAATTATATTTTGACAACGAGCACAAATTCTCGTCGATACGAGTACCACTATGCAATTTACCAAATTCTAAAATTGGAAACCCTAATTTAGGACTCGCCAAATCGGGAAACTTCCCAATATAGAAAGATCACTAAATTTCCATCGGATTCTTTTCCTCTATTTATTCTCATCCATAATTAACAATTACGAATGTTGGACTCAATCACATTGACTTCCAATTACACTAAGATTAACTAATTAATCTTAGCTCGTTGCATTAAGATCTCAAGTACACGAGCAGTGTGACCCTCGATGGTTCAGATGTAAGCTAGCCGTGGGCCCACAATCCATTTGTGGTTTAAACTCGTCCCTAGAGTTATAAATAAGTTGAACATAGTTTCAACTTAACTACCCAACGACTCAAGATTGGTGTTTAGCAACCACGCGTCATGATTCTCTAGATACAAATGAAGTGCCTGCAAGAACCGTGTGATATAGTTAACGTACAGTACGATCCATTCGATACATATATCCCGATTGAACTAGAGACATTGGTTCATCGAGACCTCTTTATGATTTCAATAATTATGTGGACGCTCTTGATTATATAATCCGTTCGTGTTTGAGTTATAGAAACATATTTCTCTAATCACGACACTTTCAGTTTTGGCCACAGACTTCATGGATTATAAATCGCATGAACACATAGGATATCCATGACTGATCAAGTGATTGAATTCGCTACTACAGTGCAGAGACCTCCCACTAGATTTCGGACTGTACGAACACTGGCCCTTGGGGCGGTCTTCGGTGAAACTCAGGGACATGTCACGAGACATCTGGTCCTCTAGTGAAGTCACGGTGATGTCTGGGTCTTAAGGATTAATGGTGTACAACTATATCATAGAAACCCTACTCTACTATTGGGAACCACTTAGAGATCTCTAGATTGAGGGAGTTCGGTGAACTCATCAACTTATGAACACCCACTTATGTATGCCGATGTCACAACACCGTTGACTGATGAGACACATTACACATACACTAAGTGCTAGTCTAGAATGAGAAAATGCCGATATCCTCATTAGTGGCGTAACCCGTTGACTAGGAACTATGTTTAACAGTTACTATACTTAAATAAATAATCTCACGATTCTAATAGATCTATTTATAGTAATTAACTAACTGTAAGAACTACATCTATGCTTATGCAAGGAACAAATATATATAATGCCAAAGAGGGTTTTTATCGTGAGAAAACACAACAATTACTTGGCTCTTCGGTCACCTACTCCAACAAAACCTTGCTCACAGCACTTTGCATATATTATTATTATTATTATTATTATTATTATTATTATTATTATTATTATTATTATTATTATTATTATTATTATTATTATTATTATTATTATTATTATTATTATTATTATTATTATTATTATTATTATTATTATTATTATTATTATTATTATTTAAATTATGTAAAGATTAATTTCATTTATTTACATGATCATAATCATGACGTAAAGTGAATGAAAATTGTCTTAACTAAATGGTTAAAGTTCAAAAAGATGTGCGATCGATGTGATCGAGTGATAAGACTAGTTTGGGTTTAGATGTCCACAAATATTACTTTTGGGGATATTTAGTAATTAGTCAAATTAATTGACCCAAAATCTAAATAATAAAATATTTGGCCCAAACCGTACCAAATATTTAATTAATTGGCCCATGACCAATTAATTTTCCTACGTTTTTTGAACTCGTAAAAAGAACAGACACAACCTTCTGCTTCTTCTTCAACCATTGCAACCCTCCATGAATGGATCTCTACCGCCTATAAATAAATGCAGAATCTGGCCTATTCTGTACTGAATTTAATCGGCAATTGAGAGATAGTTCTTCAAATTTTCCTTTCTCTTCATCAAAGTTCCGTTCGTTGTTCAAGTTCGCCGTGGGTTGAATATTCGTGCAAATATTCGACAACCGATCGTTGTACCTTGGGAGACTACCGGGAAGAGACTCTGCACCGTTGACAACCCGAAAATATTGTCTTAAGGGAATTGCTTTGACAAGCCTCGATTGTTCTTTGTGGTTTCACAATTTCTCTTTTCGACAAACAAGTAAGTATTTTTCGTTTACCCAAATTGTTATTTATGTACCAACAATCTTAAGACAATATCTATTATTTAGTTTTTATAAGTTCTGCGTTAATTGAAATCTGATTTTCGAAACTTGTGATGAGGTTCATACGTTTTTTAAAATTTGCTTTATTATATATTTAATATACTCACAATATATGCGTGTATATATTGTATATGCTTATGTGATTTGGGAAGAAAATAAAATAAAAATTGATTTCATAGTTTCTGTAAATGTAAACATATATAAAGATTTGTTTATTTGTAAATGTCTGTGCCGAAATCTTCTATACTGGGCTAATTGGTAGAAAAGGTGTTTACTATGCCAAAATATTTAGACTGCTTATGTTTTAAAATTATTATTTTGTGTGCACTTCTGAGTGCAATCACATTATTTTATAAAATTTGCATTAGAATCAAAAGTCTGGCTTTAAGAAATTGCATAAGGTCTGAAAGTAATTTTAGTTTTAACTATTGTATTGAATCCATATTGCGTAGAGAATTTCTTGAATTTTCTGCATACCATATTACATCTTGAATTTATCGTCTCAGTTCATTGTTTTCCAAAACTAAAATTATGAGATTATTTTTTTTTTTTTCACATTTCAATAAATTTGTGTAGATGGCTTCAATCAATGATACCACCCCTAAGGTTGTCGGCGCGGCCGAAAAACCAAATAAGTTCATGGGCACGGACTTTGCTACTTGGAAGAACAAAATATTCTTCTACCTTACTACCATGAATTTGGCTAAGTTTCTCAATGAGGAGGCACCTAAGGCGAAGGAAGGAGAAACTCCCGAAAATAACAAGGAAGTCTTCCAAGCCATTGATGCGTGGAGTCACTCTGATTTCCTATGCCGTAACTATATCTTGAATTGTTTGGACGAACCGTTGTACAAAGTTTATAGTCCTATAAAGACTGCTAAACTTTTGTGGGATAGTTTGTCCAAGAAATACACGTCTGAAGATGCGGGTTATAGGAAATTTATAGTGGACAAATTCCAATTTTATCGAATGGTCGACAGGAAAACGGTGAGTGAGCAAGTGAATGAACTCCAACTCATGATCTACGATATTCTCGCCGAGGGTCATGAGGTGAGTGGATCTTATCAAGTGGCTGCCATAATTGGAAAGCTTCCACCGAGTTGGACGGAGTTCAAACACTACCTAAGGCACAAGAAATCAGTGTCTAAATGGACAATGGAGGAACTCATAGCAAGGCTCAAGACCGAGGAGGATAATAAAATTAATGACAATGGTGGTCAATACGTGGCTAAGGCACACGTAGTGGAGAGCTCGAAACAGAGCAACAAGCGAAAGAGTCCTACATTTAACAAAGGACCAAACAACAAGAAAAATAAGAGGTTCATCGGAGCGTGCTTCGTTTGTGGAAAGAATGGACACCTTGCGAAGGATTGCCGCCACCGCAAAGAAAATAATAAAAATGAAGCTAATGTCACCGTGGACTTAGCTACTTCCGAGAACGACAACATGCACTTTTCGGCAGTTGTAACGGAGGCCTACCAAATGAGCGATACGAGAGGATGGTGGGTAGACACCGGGGCTACACGTCACATTTGCTATGACAAGAGCATGTTTTCCTCCTACAAAAAGTTGGAGCAAGGACAAAAGCTCTTCATAGGAAATAATGCTTATTCGGTGGTTGAAGGACAAGGACATGTGTTCCTAAAATTCACTTCCGGAAAGGAAGTTACCTTGAACGATGTGCTACATGTTCCGGATATTAGGAAGAACTTAATCAGTAGTTCTATCCTAACCAAGAAAGGTTTCAAGTTGGCTTTTGAATCGGACAAATTTGTGCTAACCAAAGGAGGGTTCTACGTCGGAAAAGGGTACCTATGTGACGGTCTCTTTAAGGCGAACGTAGCCGTTATCCGTAAGAACTAAGTTACTAAATGATATTAGTAATATTTAGACTCTTTTTGTGGTATGATTTGTAAGAACTTATTATTTTTATGTCGTATGTGTTTAAGCCTGTAAAACAATTTTTATAAATTATTTTGGCCAATAATTTTTCTTTAAATTTTTTTTCCGTCTGACTTTGTGATATTACAAGTCTTTATAAAACTTACATATCAAAATGATTTTCAAAACTATTCAGTAGATGAAAATTTGTGCAGTTATGCTTTCGCATAATACGCATTGGTTCAAACTTCTATATTATTTATATTTTTGTTTAAAATAGTTGTGGATACATTCTTTCTTGCCTATAATTTTATATTATATTTGCAAGATATTTTAATATCTACTTCTAATTTTAAATATACTCTTAATATTCAAGTACTTTGAATTATTAAATTACGAAAGGATTGAATAACAATTGTGGCATTGAGGCAAAGTTTGTGAAACAATCTTTTAACTTCAAGAACTCAAAACTTTAGAGCATGCATGCCAATATGGGTCTTTATCGACATAATGAAATTTGATGTTATTCGACGACTTGTGGGGGAAGCTTTTTATAGAGTTTAACACAAGAGAAATGAAACCATCGAAATGTCAAAATCAATTATAAATATCTCAAAATGTGGGGTATTTTGACTACGAGTCACGTACATATGTTCGTATATGTCATTGAGGGATATAGTGAGGCAATATAATTGAATATAATCAATTAATAATTGCTCTTATACTTTACTAAGTCTCGACATATTCGAAGTAGACTTATAATGTGAGACATTTACTCTCGAATGAAATAATCTCCACTGATTTTGTGAAATCCAAAGATAACCTAGCGGATCAATTTAATAAGGTTTATCTAGCGAGAGAGTTAAATGTGCGTTGAGGGGAATAAGTTTAAAGCCTAAATAACTAAGTTACCTTATACGGAAACCTAACTTGGCGACTGGAGATCCCACGGACCAAGTTCAATAGGACAACCAGTTCTGTGTAACTTAAATGAATGGAGCACTTAGGAGTTTTAACTCCATCTTATTCCTATGATGCAATAAGTGGAACCTACGACGTTCAAAAAGGTTAAGCTATTGCTTTTAATGACGTCTATATCTTGTAAATATATTACAAGTGGGGTATAGTAGGATACTCTTTATAGATGCGGTCACCTATGTTAGTGTGAGCTGGGTCGGCTCGTTGAGAATTCTGAAAGTCTGGAATTCTCTAAAGCACTCGCAGAACCCGAGGATGTTCAGGGCCAAAACGAACACAACCGAGAACTTGAACAAGTTCGTTTAGTATGGTGTTAAGTTTATTGTCTTGGTTTACACAAACAGCCGACGGTTCAAGATGAAATAATTCACCGATTGGCTAAGTAAATCCGATAAGCTTTAACTAGGGAAGGTTCAAGATGAAATATTTCACCTATCCCGATGCTGTACTATTCACTAAGGAATTTTGACAAATAGATTTTATGCGATAAGATTGGAAGAACAATTTTATTCATGTGGGGGATTGTTGGACATTTCATGATTTTCAATAATTAATATTGAGTAATATTAAGGGGAAACTACATATAAATCCCTAATCCAAAACTCAACTCACAGATCAGTCCCTAGGTAGTTTCCCCTAGCAATTCACTCCCTACTCACGCGCCTAACATGCAGATCAGTCCCTAATAAAATGTGCAAATACTAAAATACCCTTTACTTTATACTAATTTTACATAACTTCTTTTCAACTTCCAACGCGCCGTTTGTGTTACACGCTCTTTGCCCGTTACATTTCAAAAATCAAACAAAAAAAAAAAAGCTAAAAAGGCGCAGAAAAAAACCATCGTTCAGACCAAGAAGAAACGCAACAGAGAAAAGAAGAACAGAGAAACAACAAAGAAGGAAGAAATTACGAAGCACGAAGAATCAACAAACCGCAGAAAAATAGTATAAAGCGAACGGAAAAATAGAAATAAACAAACCCATTTATAAACAATGGTGAAGCAGGGCAAACAACAAGGTTTGATTTTTTATTTTTTTTTTCATTTTCTTGGAAACAGACCCATTTGGGTGTTGCTTAAGCAGGGCAAAAAGGTTTATTTGTTATAGAATTGCATGATTTTGAACATATCCACTCATGGGTATTATGCCTCGACTTTATTCGGTGTTTCCCCTAATCATTAAATCGGTTCCAATATTTGTTGTTCTGTTGTTTGGGTTTGCAAAGATCATTTATTTGTTGTCGAATTTCATGATTTTGTATCAGTTTTCTCATGGGTATTATTCTTCGGTGACATTAGAATGTCCCCAAAGCATTTTGAGTCCTAACAAGGGTTTCATATAGGATATGGGAAAGAGGCTTATTGTATTTTTCGTACTGGTTCTATAGTATGTGTCATGCGCAGTAATGGTATTAATAGTGCATTTAGATGGTATAATCTTTGATGGTTCTGTAGCATGTGTCATATGCCACAATAGTATTACTAGTGCCTTTGAATGGTATTACTAGTGACTTCGGATGGTATTGACATGTGGTACTAGAAGTATAATGTTTGATGGTCCTGTAGTATAAGTCATATGCCATAATAGTATTACTAGTGCATTTGAATGGTATTACTAGTGACTTCGGATGGTATTGACATGTGGTACTAGAAGTATAATGTTTGATTGTCCTGTAGTATAAGTCATATGCCATAATAGTATTACTAGTGCCTTTGAATGGTATTACTAGTGACTTCGGATGGTATTGACATGTGGAACTTTATAGTACGTTGTATTTGTTATAATTGTATTTGTTTTATGTGTATGTAATTGCAGGAATTGTTGTAAAAGAAGAAGGCAGCAAGCTATCAATAGGCTGCAGGTGCTCACCGTGGGCCTTTCAAACAACTATGGAAGGTGTGAAAAAAGTGATGAAGAAACAACATCATGAAGTACTGAAGAAAAATCCCTTCTATCACTACATGGACATGCCTAAAATAAACCACAGCTTCCATAGGGTTGTGTCTCTCATGCAAGCGTACAATCCAGAAGATCGGGCCTTCTGGTTTGGGGGAAATACTATACGCTTGGAATTCACTCTTCAGCAATTATCTATCGTATTAGGGCTGCAGTACGAAGGCGTACCGGTGGATGTGAATATGGATGGCAGAGACACTGATTTCATCACACGTATTTTTGATGGTAAGTTTGTTGGGTTTCGGGCACGCATACGCAGCGGAAAACAAAAATTTTATGCGAATTAAACGACTTTAAATCACACATGTACATGCCCGACAAATTAAATCAATTAATTGCGTACCTTTGCGCTTCCAGCGAAATTAAAAACAACATACATGCTAAATAATTTAACCGAATTTAAATCAATTAACATGCTCGCGTTTAAACCAATTAACATGCTTGCAAAGATTAAAACGATTACATATAATCACATAAAATCATACGATAGCAAACATGAAATCATAGTTTAAACATAAACGAATCGAAACTAGGGTTTCGTGTGTTTACCTCTTGAAGCGTGAGGTAGGAGCGTTTAGCAAGTCGAGATTGCTACGGAAACCAATCCGTACAATCGGGGCAGCAGCGGTGCAGCGGCAGCAGCGGCGCGTGAAGTCACGGCGGCGCGTGAGGTACACGCGCGGTCTTCGGGGCGGCGCGTGGGGCAGCGTGCGACTTCGGTTCGTGCGGTGCTCCTCGATTCTTCGATCTACAGTCTTCCTCCTCTCGGATTTCACCTCGTATACTTCGATCTACTAAAACGTGGCACTAGACACGAAGTAGTTAGAATAAAACGGAAGAAAAAGAGAAGGAAAAACAATACCGAAACAATCGGCCAATGAATGGCCGATTCCGGTGAAGCTCCGGCGACGGCGGCGCGGTTGCCGAGGAGAGAGGGCCGAGAGAGAGAGAGTGTGAGCGGCTAGGGTTAGGGTTGTGTTGTGTGTTTTGTGCAAGACCTATAAATCAAGTATTTATATGTCTTGCATAAAACCCTAGCGGGCTTAAGTTGGACCGGGCCCAACAGTTTAAGTCCGTTAGTATCTTTACTTGCTCGTCTTTCTTAATTCAATGACCGAAAAATTGCAACGATTACATTTTCGGATTCATTATAACTTCCTCGTCATTACGAGTGCAATCTCTCATTTTCCAACTTTCCAAAAGTGGAAACCCTAGTTCAGTGCACTTTCTAAATTTGGAAACTTCCCGATTTAGAAAGTTCACTAATACGTTCGCCTATTCTTTTCCTTTTCTTATTCTCATTCATAATTCCAAATTACGAATGTTGGACTCAATCATATTGACTTCCAATCATGCAAAGATAAACTATTTTATCTCTGACCGTTTATTCAAAGATCTCATGTGCACGAGCAGTGTGACCCTCGATGGTTCAGGTGTAAGCTAGCCGTGGGCCCACAACCCTTTGTGGTCAAAACTCGTCCCCTTCGAGTTACGATTAAGATGAAGCTCGTTTCACCTTAATCACCCAACGAATCAAGATTGGCGTCTAGCGACTACGCGTCATGATTCCCTAGATAAAAATGAAGTGCCTGCAAGAACCTTCAGATATAGTTAACGTACAGTACGGTCCCTTCGATTCATATGTCCCGATCGAACTAGAGGCATTGTGTAACACCCGTAATTTATGCTTGTGTTATATATACATATACACAAGAGTTTATTGTGCTTAATAATGAGATTTGGGGCTGATGTGTTATTATATGATAATTTTGGGGCATAAGCATAATAATTCTATAATTATAAAACTTGGCAGCCAAGTTTATGACTGGGGGATAAGTATAATAAATATTTTTATAAACTTGGCAATCAAGTTTATGACTTGGTAATCCCCGATAAATACGTCTCTCGTCTTCTCTCATTCTCTATCCTCTCTCTTTCTCTCTCGCTACTCTCTCCTTTTCTCTCTCGGTTCTTGGCTGAATTCGAGAAATTAATTGAAGAAAATTCGAAGGGGTTTGAAGAAGTGAGGTATATGAAACAAATTTGAGGTTGGAATTGCAAATCCCCAATTCGATTTATTGGCAGAATTAGGGCTGTGTGAAGGAGGCTCTATCAAGGGGCTATTATGATCAGATCGCCTCCGGTGGTGGTCGCATCAGATGATTGGCGGTGGTGGCCGGAATCCGACGAAGAAGACAAGCTGTCTTAGAATCGGATTTCAGCTTTTGGTCCTTCGAAGAATTAATTGCTCGGAGGCCTTAGAGGTTGAATATTGACGATCAGGACACACGGTTAGAAACCTTGAGATGTTAGCCTTCCATTGGTGTTGGAGCTCGGTAGTATTTAATCGGCGGTGGTTGCCGGAATTGGGCAAGAAGTTCAGCCCCCTCGCCGGAACCTTGAAGGAAATAGTATTTGCTGCCGCACCTGTTTTCGGAGCAGAATTTGGAGGGTTTGGAGTGAGAATTTGGGAATCATTCCTTCACAAAACTCGTAGAGGACCTCGAAAACTATTGGTAAGTGTAAAGTTGTATCGAGTTAGAGTATGTTTTGAAGCTGATTAGAGGTCCGAATAAAGTGACGGTAAATCGGTAAAAACAGGGCAGTTTTGAATATTCTTCTTACGAGGCCGTTTTTGCTATGTTGAGCTAATAATTTGGGCTGTGTGTCTTCTGAGAACTTGTAGTTTACATTGTAAGGTTCAATTTGGTGTATTATTTGGACAATTTGGATAATTTTACAAATAGTTATGAATTTTACAATAAGCTGTACCAGAAATAATCTTTCCAAAATCCCGGCAGTTCTGTAATGCTGGTTTGAGGCTGTTTCTGCTATTTTCGGTTCCGAATTTGGAACTAAAGCCTTCTGTGAACTCGTAGGATTTTCTGTTAGCTTTCATTTGACGTATCATGTGATCAATTTGGATTAGCGTGCTAATTGTTATGATTTTTCAAACAAACTATGCCAACAACGAATTTTCCAAAAACCTGGCAGTTTCATGTACTCATCTTCCGAGGCTGTTATTACTGGGTTAAGTCGATAATTTGGGCTCAAGGTCTTCAGTAAACCTGTAGACACTGATGTTAGCTTTAATTCGATATATCGTTTAGGTTATTCGGATAAGTAAGGTGATCGTAACGATTGTTTGAATAAGCTGTGGCAGCAAGACATTCGTAACAAATGTTTCAAGAAATTGACTATGTGATATAGTGGAATAATACGATTATATTAGCATTTGGAATCTTGTTTAAGTGATGAATATGTTTATAGGTGTCGAGCGTACTAAAGCTCTCATTCAAGACTTGAGCATGACTCAAGAGTAAGGTGTTCTTATAGCACTTGCATTGGACTTCAGGTGAGGATCCCTATCCCTTGTCTATTCTTTCTGGAAAAACAAAATATATGCCGAGCACTCGTATCGTTCGGTTTATTATTGTTATTACTCGTCGTTTAAATTCAATATATATTTATTGTCACCTATCTCGTGAACTAATTTGATTTCCGAGAATTATTAATTCTTGAGCTATCGAAATATTTGATCGATTCGAAATCCTTTTCCTGGAACTTAATAAGTTCTCATCTTGATTCGGGAATTATTCCAATAATTTCTCTTCTCAATTCCTTGACTACTCAATTGAGTTCGTTTATCGACCTTGAATAATTCAACGAGTTTCAGTCCGATTCTCTATCAATTGTGAATCGTTTCACATATTGACTTATATAATAGTTGGAACCACTTCTTCTATTATGATTCAGTAAATCATTTGATTTGTTTCTACAGTGGTTCAATGAACGTAAATCGTTATTTTCCCGACTCTTGGACCATTTAGGATTATTGTATTTATCCACTAAATCATTCGTTTCGTACCCTTCTTGACTTGTGATTTTGTGACCACAAGATATTATCACTTGTTATTGGAATCCCACAACCGTTGAACTGTGATATTGGTTCTTTCCAAAGTGGAATTCATTATTGGGATTCAAAATGTAAATTGAGATAGTCGGAAGCATATCCGTATCTCTATATTATTGATTCCTTTGGGGACGCCCTAAGGATAATTGAACAGTTGGGCCCGAGGCTGTTCGAAAAAGACTGCCGGTCGGTATTGGGCCGACGGTGGATGGTCTCTTCGACAGTACCCATATTGGATTCAGACCATTGGCATAGTTGGAGGTTAACTGTGCTGATGGCTGAATCGGCATGCGCCCGGGCATGCCAATTGATTGATTAGCAGGGTCATTCCCTGATCGGTGTATAAGGTAGTTACGGCTAAGGGAGTCACAAGGCAGGTACAAGTACATGAACAAATTGTTACCATGGGAATCTCCATGGTCTCATATTTGATATCCGAAATTGTTATCGTGGGAATCTCCACGAAATTCATAATTGATATCCGGGAATTTCCTGTTGACATTGTTCTCTACCTGTACACATTGATTGTATTATTTACTCTGATCACATTGTTGTGCTCTCATACTTTGGCTTTGTACCTTACCAAATGATCCTTCTCTAGATGGTCCAATTCCAATATCATGTCTGACTTGTCCATTGTTTTCTTATTATCCTTATTATTTGATTCGACTGTTTTTCCCTTGTACTCCTCACTAAGTCCATTTGGACTTATTCCTCCTTTATTTTCCTTCTTATCCTCAGTATCAGGTGCATTAGTACACGATTATGTTGATGGCTCTTAGGAGTAGAAGTTATTCAGAGATTTGAGAGAGTTCAATCCAGTGTTGTATTTAAGAATGATTGTAATTCGAGAACTATGAATACAAGATTAGTTGTGGTATTTGGTTGTCACGTGTATTTGATTTTATTGTTAAGAAATTAAGTAAGAGACATTATATTTATTGGAAATCATTGTATTTATTTATTGTAATGGAAAAAAAAAAAAGTTAGTACGGTGTATTTCGGTAGTGGGCGTCACAGGTGGTATTCAGAGCTTGGGTTGGGTACCCGAGCGACGCCGGATATAGATCCTTGGAAATTGTAGAAACTTAGGTTTTAAAGGTTGAGTTTAGACTTTTGGATGTTAGAGAGCTTTGAATTTAAGTTTGAGATTAAGGTTATTTACGGTATATCTGCCTATAATAATAAGTCAACATTCAATATTAGAGGTATTGAGAAGGTATTTTGGCGTCTATTATCGAAATAGTAAGTGATAAATATTCCATATTAATATCCGACCATCAATCGTAGCTCACGAGACTCGGTTTATCGTGTTTGTTCGAGGTTTAGATGGACCTTGCAAGCATGAAAGTTTATTCTAGCCGAGAGAGAACGGTCCATTCAAGAATGGCAAGTTGTTCATGCCTTATTTTTAACGCAAGTATTGACGAAATCCATAGGAGTTCAGAAGAAAGACTTGTAATTTATGGTGTGTTTACTCAATAAATCTAAGGATAAGATAGACGGCAAGAGATAGCCATAATACGTGCTTCTCCACAAACGAATTGATCCCAAATTCATAATATTTGAGTTAGTTTAATCGAGACTCTTATCTATTTTCCTATAGATATTTGATGTTCTTGGTTCTTTTGGCCACATCATATTGCTAATATTGATCACATGTGAGGTTTCTTAACCCGTTTGAATATTCTACGGTTTGTCTTATCCATTTTCCGAGACTCTATTTTATTCTTCTACCATCCACTTCTGTGTACCAACTTTCGGAGGTTCTTATTTCATTCGAAATTGATTCAACTCTTATGAGATTTCTAATCTCGTTTCAATTCGGATATCCCTTTCGTCCGACTTCTCATTCATTTGAGTACTATTTCACTTGATTTGGCTTACCTTAATCTCGTTTTCATTTATAATCTAGAGTGAGCCAAATGCTTGAGCCAAATGCCTGAGAGTTCATATACTCGATTCTTTTATCATTTTATTGAATCCGATTTTGTTCCATTGCTCTATGTGGAACATTATGGCATAGGAGAACCATATTCTCTTAGATTAAACTCTTATGAGATTTTTATTCTCATTCGCTTCGATTACACTCTTGTGAAATTCCTCATTTCTTTTAAATTTGGTTATACCTTTTGTTAGATTACTCATTTTTTTGAGAACTCTATCACTCGACTCGGCTCACCTGAATCTCGTTTTCATTATTGCTCAAAGATGAGCCGAATTTTCCTAGAGTTCCTCTATTCAATTCTTTTATCTTCCATTGAATATGATTTTGCTTCTTTGTCATGTGTGGAATCTTTTATTCTGGTGCGAGTAACTCCACATTTATTCTCCCTCTCGCATTGATTCCGCATAAGATGATGTACAATTTAAATTTCATTGTTGATCGTATTTGATTCTTCTGTTCTAGTATCAATACCTTATGATCTTGGTTACCAAATTTTCTCGAGGTTTCCCAATTATTGAATACCCCATCTCTATTATTGATCATGAGTGAGATTCCTCATCTCGCTTAAATAATTCACGATTATGATTCCACATATTATTCAAGGTTTCTTATTTCGTTGAAAACCTTGTGATTACTTTAGTATCCACCTATGTAATCAGATCTTACAGTTGCCTCAATAACTATCCTTCTTGAGTGCAAACTTTTCATGCACCAAGTATAGTTCAAAGCTTGTGATCCTTTGTTTTCATTCATGACTTGTCTATGAAAAGTCCATATAGTTATCGTGATTTCGGAAGTCGATGGAGTCTGTCCACTCTTGAGATATTTCGAGCTATTCGAATTGTTGATTCTAATCATCTGGGCACGAGAGCTAAGTGTTATAACATGGGTAAGATGCTATGGTGGGAGCAAAATTTCACTTCGGTACAACTAGACGTCTTCGAGCTAACGAACCATTTGGGCGGGTAAGTGGACACATTAAAGATAGATTGCGAAAGCATACACGGATTATAGATAATATTAGGACAATTATCAAGTGACAATACAAATTGCCTCACAAGTGGTTCGTGGTATAAAGTGTCGATCGTGCACGCAGTTCAGAACCAGATGAGCGGTGAGCAACCAATCACAACAAATGCAAGGGCGTGGAGATCGAAGATCGTACAAGGTGCTATCAGTGAAATTCGATGAATCAAATGAAGAACGAAGATTGCAAGATTTTGTTTTTGAAGAATTAACGAATGTTCCACGAGACACCGAATCTGAACTTATGGAACTGCTTTTAGATCTCACCAAGAGGGTGATCAAGCGAAACAGATAAGAAGAAATACATTCCTTTGAAGAAAATACCATGGATAGCTAAGGTTTGATTTAAAGCTTCGACCGATGTCGAGCTCGTATCAATCCCTCTTATTCCTCGTCAGACCATCTGTAGCACTCATAGCTACAACCCTAACTCGATTATTTTTTCAATAATTGTTGTACCTTACAAGTCACGTTAATTGGTTGACTACCAATATCTCTACCTGTATGTATTATACCGTTATATATTAGACATTTTGCTCGGCAGCAAGGCTACCTCTAGTACGAGACCAATGATTTGAATGGTATTGGTGATAATACCACGAATATTGAGATTCCACAATTGGTACTTTCTGATACTGTTTCTTTCATGAGCAGTTGTGGGAATTCGTTACGATAAGTATTCACTCGTTATCCAAGTCATTTCCGAAATTGAGAACATATAAGCCATCTTTCCAATACTATTTCTTTTCTTTCGTGAAGCTCGACCTTATGGAAAATTCGTAGTAAGTTCGAGGTACGTACTAAGCTAGCACCATCGACCAATCTTGAGTATTCTTCCTCTAAACGGCATAGCGTGAAGATAAATTATCATATGAATGGAGATCGGTTCTTATTTCGGCACCAACTCTCGAGAGAGTAACCACGTAAGGGTTATCCATCTTGGTGACGAATTCCTCAACAAAAAGATGTAAAAGGTATTTCGGAGAAACTATCAAGTTGAAGAAGCCACAAGTTAGCAACAAGATGATTATCGAAGACTATTTCCCGTGTCCGAGTATTAATTGAGAATCTGGGGACCAGATTCCTTTAAGGAGGGGAGATTGTAACACCCGTAATTTATGCTTGTGTTATATATACATATACACAAGAGTTTATTGTGCTTAATAATGAGATTTGGGGCTGATGTGTTATTATATGATAATTTTGGGGCATAAGCATAATAATTCTATAATTATAAAACTTGGCAGCCAAGTTTATGACTGGGGGATAAGTATAATAAATATTTTTATAAACTTGGCAATCAAGTTTATGACTTGGTAATCCCCGATAAATACGTCTCTCGTCTTCTCTCTTTCTCTATCCTCTCTCTTTCTCTCTCGCTACTCTCTCCTTTTCTCTCTCGGTTCTTGGCTGAATTCGAGAAATTAATTGAAGAAAATTCGAAGGGGTTTGAAGAAGTGAGGTATATGAAACAAATTTGAGGTTGGAATTGCAAATCCCCAATTCGATTTATTGGCAGAATTAGGGCTGTGTGAAGGAGGCTCTATCAAGGGGCTATTATGATCAGATCGCCTCCGGTGGTGGTCGCATCAGATGATTGGCGGTGGTGGCCGGAATCCGACGAAGAAGACAAGCTGTCTTAGAATCGGATTTCAGCTTTTGGTCCTTCGAAGAATTAATTGCTCGGAGGCCTTAGAGGTTGAATATTGACGATCAGGACACACGGTTAGAAACCTTGAGATGTTAGCCTTCCATTGGTGTTGGAGCTCGGTAGTATTTAATCGGCGGTGGTTGCCGGAATTGGGCAAGAAGTTCAGCCCCCTCGCCGGAACCTTGAAGGAAATAGTATTTGCTGCCGCACCTGTTTTCGGAGCAGAATTTGGAGGGTTTGGAGTGAGAATTTGGGAATCATTCCTTCACAAAACTCGTAGAGGACCTCGAAAACTATTGGTAAGTGTAAAGTTGTATCGAGTTAGAGTATGTTTTGAAGCTGATTAGAGGTCCGAATAAAGTGACGGTAAATCGGTAAAAACAGGGCAGTTTTGAATATTCTTCTTACGAGGCCGTTTTTGCTATGTTGAGCTAATAATTTGGGCTGTGTGTCTTCTGAGAACTTGTAGTTTACATTGTAAGGTTCAATTTGGTGTATTATTTGGACAATTTGGATAATTTTACAAATAGTTATGAATTTTACAATAAGCTGTACCAGAAATAATCTTTCCAAAATCCCGGCAGTTCTGTAATGCTGGTTTGAGGCTGTTTCTGCTATTTTCGGTTCCGAATTTGGAACTAAAGCCTTCTGTGAACTCGTAGGATTTTCTGTTAGCTTTCATTTGACGTATCATGTGATCAATTTGGATTAGCGTGCTAATTGTTATGATTTTTCAAACAAACTATGCCAACAACGAATTTTCCAAAAACCTGGCAGTTTCATGTACTCATCTTCCGAGGCTGTTATTACTGGGTTAAGTCGATAATTTGGGCTCAAGGTCTTCAGTAAACCTGTAGACACTGATGTTAGCTTTAATTCGATATATCGTTTAGGTTATTCGGATAAGTAAGGTGATCGTAACGATTGTTTGAATAAGCTGTGGCAGCAAGACATTCGTAACAAATGTTTCAAGAAATTGACTATGTGATATAGTGGAATAATACGATTATATTAGCATTTGGAATCTTGTTTAAGTGATGAATATGTTTATAGGTGTCGAGCGTACTAAAGCTCTCATTCAAGACTTGAGCATGACTCAAGAGTAAGGTGTTCTTATAGCACTTGCATTGGACTTCAGGTGAGGATCCCTATCCCTTGTCTATTCTTTCTGGAAAAACAAAATATATGCCGAGCACTCGTATCGTTCGGTTTATTATTGTTATTACTCGTCGTTTAAATTCAATATATATTTATTGTCACCTATCTCGTGAACTAATTTGATTTCCGAGAATTATTAATTCTTGAGCTATCGAAATATTTGATCGATTCGAAATCCTTTTCCTGGAACTTAATAAGTTCTCATCTTGATTCGGGAATTATTCCAATAATTTCTCTTCTCAATTCCTTGACTACTCAATTGAGTTCGTTTATCGACCTTGAATAATTCAACGAGTTTCAGTCCGATTCTCTATCAATTGTGAATCGTTTCACATATTGACTTATATAATAGTTGGAACCACTTCTTCTATTATGATTCAGTAAATCATTTGATTTGTTTCTACAGTGGTTCAATGAACGTAAATCGTTATTTTCCCGACTCTTGGACCATTTAGGATTATTGTATTTATCCACTAAATCATTCGTTTCGTACCCTTCTTGACTTGTGATTTTGTGACCACAAGATATTATCACTTGTTATTGGAATCCCACAACCGTTGAACTGTGATATTGGTTCTTTCCAAAGTGGAATTCATTATTGGGATTCAAAATGTAAATTGAGATAGTCGGAAGCATATCCGTATCTCTATATTATTGATTCCTTTGGGGACGCCCTAAGGATAATTGAACAGTTGGGCCCGAGGCTGTTCGAAAAAGACTGCCGGTCGGTATTGGGCCGACGGTGGATGGTCTCTTCGACAGTACCCATATTGGATTCAGACCATTGGCATAGTTGGAGGTTAACTGTGCTGATGGCTGAATCGGCATGCGCCCGGGCATGCCAATTGATTGATTAGCAGGGTCATTCCCTGATCGGTGTATAAGGTAGTTACGGCTAAGGGAGTCACAAGGCAGGTACAAGTACATGAACAAATTGTTACCATGGGAATCTCCATGGTCTCATATTTGATATCCGAAATTGTTATCGTGGGAATCTCCACGAAATTCATAATTGATATCCGGGAATTTCCTGTTGACATTGTTCTCTACCTGTACACATTGATTGTATTATTTACTCTGATCACATTGTTGTGCTCTCATACTTTGGCTTTGTACCTTACCAAATGATCCTTCTCTAGATGGTCCAATTCCAATATCATGTCTGACTTGTCCATTGTTTTCTTATTATCCTTATTATTTGATTCGACTGTTTTTCCCTTGTACTCCTCACTAAGTCCATTTGGACTTATTCCTCCTTTATTTTCCTTCTTATCCTCAGTATCAGGTGCATTAGTACACGATTATGTTGATGGCTCTTAGGAGTAGAAGTTATTCAGAGATTTGAGAGAGTTCAATCCAGTGTTGTATTTAAGAATGATTGTAATTCGAGAACTATGAATACAAGATTAGTTGTGGTATTTGGTTGTCACGTGTATTTGATTTTATTGTTAAGAAATTAAGTAAGAGACATTATATTTATTGGAAATCATTGTATTTATTTATTGTAATGGAAAAAAAAAAAGTTAGTACGGTGTATTTCGGTAGTGGGCGTCACACATTGGTTCATCGAGACCTCTTTGTACCCGAGCGACGCCGGATATAGATCCTTGGAAATTGTAGAAACTTAGGTTTTAAAGGTTGAGTTTAGACTTTTGGATGTTAGAGAGCTTTGAATTTAAGTTTGAGATTAAGGTTATTTACGGTATATCTGCCTATAATAATAAGTCAACATTCAATCCCCGACTACAATGCACAGACCTCCCACTAGATTTCGGACTGCACGAACACTGGCCCTTGGGATGGTCCTCGGTGGAACTCAGGGACAGGTCACGATACAGCTGGTCCTCTAGTGAAGTCACGGTGATGTCTAGGTCATAAGGACTAATGGTGTACAACTATACCATAGATATCTCTACTCGATTATTGGGAACCACTTAGAGATTTCTAGGGTGAGGGAGTTCAGTGAACTCGTCAACTTACGAGCACCCACTTATGCATGCCGATATCACAATACCGTTTACTGATGAGATGCAGTACACATACACTAAGTGCTAGTCTCTTAATGGGAAAGGCCGATATCCTCATTGGTGGTGTAACCCTTCGACTAGGAACACGTTTAACAGTTATAATACTTAAGTAAATATCTCACGATCCTAACGATCAATTACTAGTACTTGTAATAACTGTAAGGACTATATCTATGCTTGTGACAAAGGGACAAAGATATAGAATGCCAAGGTGTTTTATCATTAATACGAATAAAGGTTCGTTTATTACAATAATAAATACGAAAAACCACAGCCACATGTTGGCTTGTTGGTCACCTACTCTAACAAAGTTATCTTTAATGACGAGGCCATATATTGGTTATAAACTGGAGGCCTATGCAGTTATGACCGATCAACAATCTGTTGAAGATTTCAGCAGATTGTACACTATTTATCTGTTTAATACTATTCTACTGCCAAAGGGGAACAAAACGTTAGAAATGTGGGTTTATCCGCATGTAGAAGATTTGGAGGTTTTAGGGTCTTTTGCATGGGGAAAGTTGGTGTATGATATTCTTGTTGAGAATATGGAGGGGTATCTGAAGGGGGGGTTGAAGTATTTTGATGGATGCACTATCGGCTTATTGGTAAGTGATATCTAATAGTGAATATATATTATGTTATATTGAATATACCAATTAATATTAATTCCAAAATACGCAGGCATGGGTGCATGAAAGGATCACGTTACTAGGGGTTAGCACCAGTGTTTACAAATTTCCCCGGTTCTTCCGGTGGCATGACAGCAAAATCCCAATCGATGAAGAAGCAGCTAGGTTGCTTTTTGATCAGATAAAACAAGTGCAGGTAACACTTTGAGTTACAAAATATATAATGTATTAGTTATTTGCTAACAAATTTTTTACGTTTATTAGGTTATACCATTTTCTGTGTACCCGAAAGAGAAAGCGTTGCTTTCTCCGGTTTTGGAAGTAATTTCTGGTCCAGTTGTTGGAATTAGTGCTGACAGATTTGTTGAAATAAGTTCTGAGAGTAGTGAAGATGAGATTGGAGACGTGGAAGCAACACCTGTAAGTCATTAATACAATAAACCCTAAAATTCATACTTCCATTCACATTGGAACATACTATATGTCAACTAATATAATACTATTGTATAACATGTTTCGTACTATTGTTTTTTTTAGTTGCAGCATAAGAAGAATAACTTAAAAAGGAAGAGGGGGAATGTAACAGAAGAAAAAAATAAAGAAAAAAAAATGCTTAGTAAGAGAAAGAAAGAAAAGGAGATAGAGAAAGAGAAGGAGATAGAGATAGAGATAGAGAAAGAGCAGGAGAAAGAGAAGGAGAAAGGGAAGGAGAAAGAGAAAGAGACAAAGAGAGTGAATGAGAGAGAGAATGAGAGAGAGACAGAAAAAGAGAGAGAGAGACAGAGACAGAGAAAGAGATAGAGATAGAGGCAGAGATAGAGATAGAGGAAAGGGAAAGGGAAGGAGAAAAAAATGAAGTAGAGGGGATGGAAGGTGAAGGAGAACGAAATGAAGAAAGAGAGAGAAATCAAGGAGACGAAAGTCAAAGTCAAAGGCCAAAGTTCCACGCGTGCGAGGACGAGGACGAGGACGTGGCCGTAAACAAGTTCCTGTGTCCAAGGTTTCGGTTTCAGTCCCTGGGATCAAGGTATTTTTATCTAATATTAGTATTACATTATTATTATTTTTTGTCATAATTGGTGTGATTTATTCGTTATATAGAATGCCGATTATTACAGGGGAAGAAAGGACTACGTACGTCGTGACCAAATATCCGAAGAAGATAGGATATTGTTGGATCAGTTCTTGGAAAGTGTTGATTTAGGGTAAGAGCACAACCACCTTGATAGTACATGTTAATGTCTTTAATGGTATATGTCAAGTGAATGCATAGTACATGTTAACTGCATGTTATAGTATGTAGTAACTTTGTACATAGTATAAGTTTACTTATCCAATGGTACATGTTGACTGCATGTTATAGTATGTAGTAACTTTGTACATAGTATAAGTTTACTTATCCAATAGTACATGTTTACTGCATGTTATAGTATGTAGTAACTTTGTACATTGTATAAGTCTACTTATCCAATAGTATATGTTCACTGCATGTTATAGTATGTAGTAACTTTGTACATAGTACAAGTTTACTTATCCAATAGTACGTGGTTATGTCTTACTGTAGTGAAACTATTGTGGAGAGAGGCCCGCATCAATTGACGGGAAGGCATATGTGCGAACTTCTATTTGATGACATGCTGAGTGCAGAACACATAGATTTGTACTTGAATCTATTATGTTCCGAATCTATCATGAACTAGCATGGACATGAGATTGATTACCTTGACTCCCCTGCCCAGGTATATAGTGGTTTAACAAATATGTTGCATACATTACAATGTTTATCTAATATTCTCTATTATGTTTCGTAGCAAGAGTTACTGTCGCGACCTCGGGTGGACGTAGAACGAATGAGCGATGCCAAGTTTGATAGTCTTCTCAATGATTTTACTATTTTTGGAACGATGGCTTTTGACAAGCTAAACACAGCAAATATCTTCAGTAAAAAGTTTGTCATGATACCTCTCAATTCCTGTGAACACTGGTTCCTGCTTGTTCAGAACCCAATAGATAAATGTATTTACCATTGGAACTCCATAGACTATTCTCCGAATTTCCCAGGAATTGCGAATTATGTCGTAAGCCCATATTATTGTAATTAGTTATTCTTTATTCTTGCGAATTGTTGTAGACTAATATAATATTTTATTTTCGTAGGCCTCGTTTTACAGCAAGGTGATTGAAAGAAGGTATGGGTTGGAGATAGAATCGGAAGCTAAATGGGTTCATGGATGCAGGCAGCAGGATGGGAACCTTGATTGCGGCTTGTTTGTCTGCATGTGGGCATATTGTTATGCTGTAGACAGTGAAGATATTTGGTTTAAGGCAAAAACTTGCGATATCAAAACACTTCGCCCAAAACTAGCAGCTATCTTTCTGAGGCATCGGGGAGTAGAAGTGGAAGCTAAATATGAAATAGATCTGGCGTTATTGTGAAAAAACTGGGAGTGGAAGTGGTTTGGGGTTTTTGTGTTTTTTTGTAATTAATTAATGAACAGGTGAATGTGTTTTTACGCCATAAACAATCTGTCCTTTTGTTGTAGAGCTAATAATACTATTGATTAGCTCTACTCGTACTTTTTCATTGTATACATTGTACTATATGTTTCGATGAAATGTACTTGCCTTTTGAACACATGGTACTATAAGTACGGGAGATGCATAAATTATGTTTTAGATGATTATTTTAAGGTAGGTGAGCATTATTGTTGCGTTTGGAATACAAGATCCCATAAATATGTTGAATTTCATATACTATACAATATATTCATACAAGTCTACAATGCTCAAGTGTAAAACTAATACTTTCCTCAATTCTTACCATAGTCGATGTTGATCGACTCCCACATTGTCTCCATTCATTCTTAATAGTCTTAAACTGAAGAGTTGTGTCTTAAAATGCGATCATATGGATGCATTGGCCCGACAATAATATATAGAGTGTAAAAATACTATATGAATGGCAAACATATACTTTATCAGTGAACAAATGGTACTATAGTGACGACTCACTTGTACTTTACCGGCTTATACATTATACTTAATTGGTGAACAAAGCGTACTATATTTTTTGATGAATTGAATTGTACCAATTTCATCGACGTTTTAATGATCAATAAGTACGGGAGTTGCATAAATTATGTTTTAAATGATTATTTTAAGGTAGGTGAGCATTATTATTGCGTTTGGAATACAAGATCCCATAAATATGTTGAATTTCATACATGATACTCATATACTATACAATATATTCATACAAGTCTACAATGCTCAAGTGTAAAACTAATACTTTCCTCAATTCTTACCATAGTCGATGTTGATCGACTCCCACATTGTCTCCATTCATTCTTAATAGTCTTAAACTGAAGAGTTGTGTCTTAAAATGCGATCATATGGATGCATTGGCCCGACAATAATATATAGAGTGTAAAAATACTATATGAATGGCAAACATATACTTTATCAGTGAACAAATGGTACTATAGTGACGACTCACTTGTACTTTACCAGCTTATACATTATACTTAATTGGTGAACAAAGCGTACTATATTCACGAATAATCCGAACTTTACCAGCTTATACATTGTACTCTTATGTTCACTAATTAAACAACAGTACATAGGTTTTACATAGCATGTAGACTGCAAATATTACTAGATTCAACACTATCAAACTATGAACTACTCCACCTTCAGAATTGCAATTCTTCACTTCACTTTCTTGATGGACTTGGTTCATCGACGCACTTGTAGCTTCATTTTCTTCACGATTTGAGTTGGAAAAAGTTTGCCCAACTTCAAATGGTTCACACCAATGGGAGTAGCCATGGTGTGGGCAACAGTAAAATAACCTTCCGGGATTCGAAATAGTTTCTGAAACCATGATTATTGTTTTCTTCCCACAATCAAGACGCTTGCATTTCCCTTTTTTGTATTTTAACCCACTCATTTGAGTGGTGCTACTCGAAGAAGCCATGAATTAGAAACAAATGAGCCTATGTGTCATTTATGGTCATATTATGACTTGACTAGTTCTGACAATAAGCAACGGCTATATTATAAGCAACGGCTATATTGTAACGGTCATAAATTGAGTACGTCATACCATCCTATCTCATAGATAATACCATGTGTAAATAAAAATAGTACCATTAGACTGAAAATGATAAACCATCAATGAACAGAGTACCTAATACATAGTACAAACTACAAATAGCAAAAACATAGTGCAAATTGAAACATAGTACAAAGTTCAAATCAACATAGTACAAATCACATAATAATAAAGTACAAACAGCCAGTTTTCATTCACTTCAATCACTTGAATAACATAATGGGCAATCATGTAAGCTCTCCTCCATCTTGTCCTCCCTGATGAAAAACATAAAATTTACATTAGAAACAAAACTAGATAGTTTAAGTAACACAAATGCAGACAGTATTTACATTAAAAAAAAATTTCTAGTCAGATTGGTTGTGTGCAAGTACGACGATTGTGTCCAGGCTTCCCACAACGAGTACACTTCAGTTTACGAGTTTGCACTTGTGAAGGAATTCTTTTTGTCTTTCTACGTCCCGGTCGAGTTCTCGAATCAGGTGCATTAACAAAGACATCGGGCGGAGCATTACACGCATCGTACAAGTCAAAGTCCTCATCAAACGAGGGAATTGGGTTAATCGTGAATTGATATACCTGTTTGTACGTATCAATATGAAAGCATGGATCAACAAACTCATATACTGAGTATCCTTTTGACTCCAAACATGCACATGCATGTTTGCATGGAAGTTTCTCTAATTGCCATGCTTTACAAGAACAAGTCCTGTGCTGCAAGTCAACCTTATACGACTTGTCCTCATCATATACCTCAAAAGCGGTACTACTTGATCTACAATATTTTAAGGAACGAGAGGCCATATGATTGATTGTTAATCTCTTTAGAATTTTCTTGCACAATATGCCAGTCATTGCCAAACTTTTTCCTTGTCGTTTAACTAGCATCTCCATTATTTTGATCCGTATGTGATCAATCATGGATGGAACAGGCAAAGATCGGGCATCTTTAACCCAACCATTCCAATTTTCTGCCTGATTATTGTTCACGATTCCCCATCTTTCTCCAGAAAAATAGGCATTGGCCCAATGATTTGGATCATAATTCGAAATAAATGATGCCGCGAGAGGCATAGATTGCACTATACGAGAAATAGTTGCATCGAACTCCTGCCGAGTAGGAGCATATGCAGCATTATGTAAAACACTCGCCCAATATGACTTGTTGTGCAATGGGTACTTCTTCAGGACCTATATTATTTTGAAACATGTTATACAAATGTATGAAACATGCTATACAAATGTATGAAACATGCTATACAAATGTATGAAACATGTTATACAAAAGTATGACACATGTTACACAAATGTATGACACATGTTACACAAATGTATGAAACATGTTATACAAAAGTATGAAACATGTTATACAAAAGTATGACATGAGGTGAGAATCAAAATACCTGAGTTCTAAAGTTATCCACCAAGTGTCGCAAACAATATGCATGGTGGCTACTAGGAAATACCAACGGGACGGCTTTAAGAAGCCCCGAATGACGATCAGAGAAAATGGTAAAAGATCTATTGTCATTGTGAAGATCTAGAATTTGTTTCAGTTTAATGCAAAACCACTCCCTGTTTTTATCATTCTCAGCATCAACAACTGCGTATGCCAATGTATATAAGGAATCATTTGGATCCTTGCACACAGCAGAAAGCAAGCATCCTTTGTACTTATTTTTAATGTGAGTCCCATCCAAACATATCATCGGCATACACCGATGAAAGCCGGAAATAGAACTCCCAAAACTAATAAATATTCGAATAAACTTTTGAGTAGCAGGTTCAATCTCATACTCTGCCATGCTACCAGGGTTATGCATTTTTAATGCACGACAATAGCGTCTCAGTTTATCATAACATGTCGTCTCATCACCATGGATATCACGCATTGCTTTTTCTTTACCCCTCCATGATGTGTAGTACTGAAGCTCCAGACCATAATCGTCTCGGATATCTTCTAACATACCACATGGTGTGTAAGCTGGCTGCGTTCTCAATTTTCGTTTCATAATTTGAGCAATCCATGTAGCATCGGCTTTAGGATGACCCCTTGTACGAAGAGTAGCATCACCACAAGTGTGCTCAAGATTGCACTTGCGAATGCTAAATAACTTATCCGACTTGTACAATGATGCATAAACCCTCCATTTGCAGTTTTCGTCAATGCATACTGCTATGATCTTTTGTTGATCATTTTTCATATACTTAAATGATCGATTATTAGCAATAGAATAGTTTTTCAGCATATGCCGAAAATCATCAGGATCTTTAAAAAACTGATTCTCCCCACGGATGCAATGTCTCCGTGCATCAATTGAATTTCCAAGCGGATTACCCTCGATTTCCATCGATTGATCGCCGCTTTTGGTTTCAAAAAAATTTTAAAAATGGATTACAATAGAGTGGAATCCAAATAACAATGTACATGAAAATATCATAACAATGCACTGGTTCCATACTATCTTCTCCATTATATAATACTAAGTTTTCCCACAAATAGTACAAAGTTTACCTATCACCCATACTATTCAGATGAAGGTTACGTACTATCTTCCCCATTATATGATACTATGTTTTCCCACCAGCAGTACCAAATTTACCTATCACCCATACTGTAAGTACCATACGTCCATACCATATTTATATTAGCATGATACTATTATGTGCCATATTGTATACTATGTATCACACAATAATTAACAACCATAAAGAAATGCATTTCAGCAGTACAGAAAAAGATGGAGACCTACCAGCCATCGGTGCGAACCCTCTTTCCACGCGAATTAGCTTCATCTTTGCGGGTCACGACAATGTCGACCACACTCATCTTAATTATCAGATGCAATGCAACCATATTCTCCACATCTTCATCACTGCCCAATGTCACATACAATCTTTCCCGAGGAGCCAAGTATTGGAGGATCAGTGCATCTGGATGGATATGATTCCATTTGTTGATAATAGCACCATATATCTCCATTAAGGTCGAATTACTTTTTATGGAAATAATGTGAAGTTCCATTTTGTATCGACAACTTCCAAGAATCACAGTGGGTAAATCATTTGATACATCATTTGTAGCCATTGTCGGGTGGGTGGGTTTTACAGTGATTTTTTCGCTGGAAAAAGAGCAACCCAGAGGAGAGAAAGGGAGAAGAAATAGAGAAGAAAGAGAGCAGATGAAGAAAGAAAGAGAAGATGAAGAGAGAGAAAAGCAGGAGAGAGAAAAGCAGGAGAGAGAAAAGGGTGAGAGTGAAAAGAGAATATAATAAAATATTCAAAATTCACATTAGGGACTGATCTGCATATCAGACGCGTGAATAGGGAGTGAATTGCTTGGGGAAACTACCTAGGGACTGATCTGTGAGTTGAGTTTTGGATTAGGGATTTATCTGTAGTTTCCCCTAATATTAATTATATTATGTAAAGATTAATTTTATTTATTTACTTGATCATAATCATGAAGTAAAGTGAATGAAAATTGTCTTGAGTAAATGATTAAAGTTCAAAAAAATGTGCGCTCGATGTGATCGAGTGATATGACTAGTTTGGGTTTAGATGTCCACAAATATTACTTTTGGGGACATTTAATAATTAGTCAAATTAATTGATCCAAAATCTAAATAATAAAATATTTGGCCTGGCCAATTCTGTACTGAATTTAATCGGCAATTGAGAGATAGTTCTTCAAATTTTCCTTTCTCTTCGTCAAAGTTCCGTTCGTTGTTCAAGTTCGCCGTGGGTCGAATATTCGTGCAAATATTCGACAACCGATCGTTGTACCTTGGGAGACTACCGGGAAGAAACTGTGCACCGTTGACAACCCGGAAATATTGTCTTAAGGGAATTGCTTCGACAAGCCTCGATCGTTCTTTGTGGTTTTCACAATTCCTCTTTTCGACAAACAAGTAAGTATTTTTCGTTTACGCAGATTGTTATATATATACCAACACCCACCTCAAAATTCAAAAAAGTTAGTGTTCCCCTTCAGAATGGTTTTTATGTTGCACATTGTCTTGACACCCAAATTCGGATGGGTTAGTCACGAGAGTAAATTATTTTTATTGGACAGTTAGAGTTTATTGCAATTCTCATCCCTGTGAAATCTCTAATTGGCACATACCTCATGTCGAAAAAAAAAGAAAAGAAAAGAACACGCACCAGCTCCTTCCTGTGTATCCGAATTCGAAGCTCACCGCACCTATTGGCTTTTTAAATGTTGACTGCCTGTGAAAAAGATCAGTATACCCCTCAACGAATAAATAATAAATCCATTCACTCTCCCTCCCCAAATTACAGTGCGAGAAAAAACCTAATCTAAAAGATCAAAAAACGCGACTCCCAAAAAATGTTGTAAACCTGTTTGTGGAAGAATGTTGGTTGCGTCGATTTAGAACTGCAATAACTTCCTCTCTCTCCGTTTGAAGGCAACATGAAGTCGTATTTAAGACACTTAGTCAATTCGCACTAAAAATTAAACAAGAATCAAGGTTTGTACTATTATGCCTCACTGTCTTGTAACGATAACTACAAGTGAGTGTTGGGAATATACGATGTATGTAGGGTTTTTTTTTATTTATATTCGTGATTTGGGAGTTTTTTAGGATATTTGACATTTTATATTTTAGTTTGTGAGAACTTTTTGGGATATGTTATTTTTGTTTGGTTTTTTGTGACAACAATATTTTTTGTTTTCTATGTTTTTTTTTTAATTCACTACAACATAAATTTATATCTATAGCACGTAAAAAACGCTATTAAATGTTTTCATAGCGTTTTACTGAACGCTATGTATTGTCAAGCTATCGTAGGTTGAGGGTATATTACAGTATCGTCGTAACGCTATTAGAACTTGTGTTACAATAGCGTTTATGTTAAGCCGTGAAAAAATTTATGAAAGCGTTTTATTAAGGCTATAAGAAAGTTATAACAACAGTTTTTGGCAGTTATATGTGGGCCTTTGATAGCGTTTAATAACTGCTATTAAAATATTAACATACAATAGCGAAGAATGGATGCTATTATAAGCTTTAGTATAATAGTGTATACACGCTATAATCAATATCAAATAGCGTTTTCTCGCTGCTGCTACATCTACCTTTTCCATAGCGTGTTATAATATTCTACAGCAGATCGAGAAATTATAAAATGAACATGTGACAGAATGAAATTTATACCATCATGATTGATCAAGATGACACAATACAATCATTCTCCTTAATATAATCTCAACCAAAGTCAAAAATCTAAAAACAAAAAATAGCTATCTAGCTAGTAACATTCATATTACCAAAATATAAAAACATATAAATATAAAAATGTATGAATAATATTAAAAAACGAAAAGATTCCGACAAAGAAGTCATGTCTACATGAATTGCACCTCACATTCATTATCCATACCCATAATCATTCTTCTACCTGTGAAGAAAAAAAAATATATATTTATATTAACACAAAAGAAAGTATATGAATATATATAGTATGTTGAAGATAGAAGACAATATATTTTAAAGTTTGGTTGCTTACCAAGCTCTAAAATATAATCACTTTGTCTGATGGCCATGCTACTGTAGTTCCAAATGCATCTTCCATGAATTCCATTTCAGATGTAGGCCTCCAGAGAGATGCGATAGAAACTTTCACAGTATCAATCCAAATTTGCATAGCATTAGGACCTAAAGGAACAAAATGAACTAACTCGTTTGGATCACTTGAACTAACTCGTCCTTCTGCAACTACTTCGCCAGATCCACGAATATCCAACAACTTGCACTTTTTCCTTACATTATTAGTATTCACACTCTGTCAAATGTAACATTATTGAAAAGCTTATCATAAATTTCAAACGAATTATAAATTTATAATACATAAAAAAAAAAACTCTTTACCGTAGGAGATGATCGATTTTCTTCTCGAGTTTCTGTCGACTTTTCAAGAATTACATTACTAGCTGGCCAAGCTATAGCTGAATTAACTGCATCTTTAACGCGTACCAAATCCACTGTAGGACGCCAGAGAAATGCTTCAGGAATTATTGCAACATCTACACAAACTATCATGGCATTGGGTCCGAGATGAATATTATTGACCAAAGCATTTGGGTCACTCGATTGCAAGAAACCTTCAGCAACTATTTCATTTTTTCCACTCCAATCGAATAATATACATCTAGTTCTTGAAGTATTCTACCAAAGAGAAATGCATATCACACAAGGTACATACTACTTAAACACAACTCATTACATGAAATTTCACCACAAATTAAAGAAAAAAGATCAAAGAAAATACAAAAGTTTGACTCCTGCTCAAATTCAATTAATTAAAAGAGATCAATGCCATAATAAATAAATGAGGAGTAGAGAAAATAATTTAAGCACATGAGCCATCTTTTTACAAAATTTCAAACATTTTGATAATGGGTGTTTATTCAACAAACTACAAATAAGAAAAATCTGTAATAAAGAAAAAAAAGTATCTTACCGAATGTGAGGACATGTTTTCTTGCCTCTCGGAATGTTGCTCTGTTTGTATAATAACGCGGTCAACAGGCCAGGCAATCGGTTCACATTGAGCTTGTTTCATACAAGTCATAGTAGTTGTAGGTCTCCATAGAAAAGCATCAGGTTTATTTGAATTATCAACGCAAACTTTCAATGCATTTGGTCCCAAAGGAATTTTATCAACTAGATCTTCTGGATCATCTGATATCAAATGTCCTTCAACAACAATATCTTCTGTTCCAAGCCAATCTAATAACTTACACTTATTCACCGACATGGTATTGACAACCTAGATATAAAAAAAATAAAAAATAGTAGGATCAAAAAAATAAATAGAAAAATATGTCAGTGAAATAACAACTCATCCATCAAACATATTTCTTAAAGCTAAAGTACGATAATCACAATAGCTAATATTATTCAACTATATTTCTAACTCAAGAAAAAAATGTAGAACATGAATGAAACTTATGCTAACACAATGGTGATTGACCTCACAAAGCCACAAACTTCATAAATATAATATATGAAAATCATATAAACAATAATCAAAACTGAATGTAAATACTTGCCTTTGGAGGTATTTTGTCCACCTTTGCATTTTGTTGAATCTAATAAAATAGTTTTAGATGGTGTTAATAAAAAAAAAAATCATTACATAATTTTCTCCAATTAATAGAACTTGCCTTATCTTTCACCCCTGTGTTGTCAATATTCTCTAAATGTTTTATCCTTTCTTCCATCTCAGTTACATAATCACTCTTGATTTGAAACAATGCCAATTTGCTCATTTTCATTTCTCTTCCCATTCCTCGCACGCGTCCACATCTATCTTGTCCAAGGACCTTGGTAAGAGAGTCCTCTCTCACATTTGTTGTTGATGAGGATGGTGAATCAATTTCAAATTCATTGAGTTTCTCCTACAATAACCACTAATGTACTTAAATATCCAATTTTGAAAGATCATACAAATGTGGTGCATAAATTTTGAAATAAGCAAACAATATAAAATGATTGTCTTACTATAGTTTCTGAAACTGTTGTATTAACTGGTGTACCATCTTTTTTGGTACGTGATTTAATCCAAACTTTGACCCTCGACACAGAAGATGAGGCTGCACTATTTAGTTTCTATAACAATGAAAGATTGTAATCAGTAAGAAAAGCGTCAAAGTAATAATGTATTGTATAAAAACTGAGGATTACCATGTCTTCTGCCAGTCGTGCCATTCCTTTCCGGCTGCATGTGTGTGGGATTTGTTTACGCCTCATTGCCTTATATTTTTCACTGACACCCTGAAATTATTTTAAGTCAGCAGATGTTCAATTATTAAGTAACATGAATTTAACACTTAAATTAGCATTTCTACATCACAGAAAGTATCAGTTTAACAAAGCTATCACATGAGTATTATTATAAAATTTCAGTTCAGACGTACCGTAAATATTGAACTTATTTTTTCCCGGACAAATTTTCTCCACTCAACTCTATTTTGAATGTTCTTAGGTTGCAGTTGAAGTCTTTCTTCTTCATTTTTTGCTTCTCGTATTTTTTTTACTAGCCTTGATTTTGAAGCCCTCCACAGACATCCCATTGATCTAAATAAAACTTCTTTTTTCCATTCTCCATCCACATTGAATCTTGCCTGAAATAGAAAAACAAAGCCATTGACTAATATTTAAAATATGGAAAAAAATTCATTTGAGTGAAACACTATAAAGCTTGAAAAAAGTTATTTATCTACACTTAATTTTCAACATATATCAACCGACATCTATATAAGATTAAGAGTAAAGTAATGACTTATAATACCTGAATTGATTTCCATAAAACTACTTTTATATTTTCACCAAGCTTTCTCCAATTTTGAAGAGTTACAGGTACATGTTCTCTTACCAGTGGACCTAAATAAGAAGATAATTTAATTGACCCATCTCTACATGGTTGACCTTTATCAGTAAAGTCGACATGTACACGACTTCCAGGCTCTATAGCAATCTTTCTCATTTTAGTTGGACCCCTAATCTTTTTAGATCTACCTTCTGTTGAATCTTCTGATAATGATACATCTTCTTGGTTCATTTCTTTGAGGGAATTTGAGTATTGTTGAAGACTATTTTCACTGGGCATTGATGTATCTCGACATACTTCCAGGTTTACTTGCACGATATCATCTTGTGTATTAGAATGAATAGCAGCTTGTGTGATCTCTCCACCAGACTTTCTTTTTTTTGAACACCTGCTCTTGCCATTAGCAACCATGGTTTACCTGCATAAAAAAATAGTAAATATACCATTGATTAAATGATTATACAGGAGATAGGAACCTCAAGAAATATGATTTATAAACAGAACTAGACTTTACTTTAAAACTACCACGACACATGATTCATAATTTTCAGTTACAAACCACAACGTAAATATTAATATTTAGATACATGTATTTTAGAATCACATAATAATTATCAACAGTCCAAATTTTATGATGGATGCAATACAAGAAAATGTTAACGACGGTGACGTACAATAGTCCCTGTACAGTGACATTAAACTCAAAGCAAAGCAACAAAATATAGAGGCACTACAAAAGTAGCCAATATGTCGCAAAATATTTCAAACCTGATATCACCCTCCAAAAAATAAATAAAAAGATATGTACTTTAGATACGAGGTAACTATAAAATTAAATTAGCAGTCCTTCACAATCTTCCCTAATATGCCTAACTTCATTATCAGACTCATCAAGGTCCACGTCTATTGCTAGTGGCATTGAAGCAACATCTATATTATCATCATCTTCATCGCCATCTTCAAACTCATATAAGCCCCTTGGTGGTGCCTTTAACGCAACGTACCAATTAGAAGAATCGTCTTCTCTCGAATAAAATATTTGTTTTGCTTGAGACGCTAAGATGTATGGATCTCTTGCAAACGACATCTGACTTTGGTGAAGGTTCACAAGAGTAAATCCATCCTCAACTTTAACACCATTACCTTCAATTGCCCAGTCACATCTAAATATCGGAACATAAAATACGTGATAATCCAATAATATTATATCTGTCAATATTCCATAGTACGTAACCAAATCAGTGACTTGTGATGTATCCTTTGCACTGGCTCTACACAAGCTAGTTGCCTCGTAAACCACCCCACTATTTTGGGTTTCTTTATGGACATCTTTTGTGTGAAATCGTTGTCCATTGATAATATATCCAGTATAAGACAACGCATTTTCCTGTGGTCCATATTTAATCCATTTCAATGTATCGGAGTGACTAAATGAATCAATAGGGATCTGTAATAGTGTAGATTATTTAAGTCATCAAAAGGTATACAAAGTATTTTGAAATAAGTATACAGTAATTAAATAAATAAAAATAATTCTTAACAACTTCACCTAACCTTATCTTTTATCCATTCTGCAAATTTTTCGGTATGTCGACTCCAAAGCAATGTTGCATCTTTTCTTAAACGCACATTTGAGTCTTGCAACTCCGTCAAGTGCATGCTATTAAGAAAGTTAACTAAGTATTTTCTTATAAAATATAAATTTGAAAATTAAATCGTACTTACTTTAAATATGGATTCACTACAGATGTATTCATAAGAACAGCAAGATGTGCAATTCTTTTGTCTCGGTTGCTTAATGTTATTGACGTGGCTCCAGAAATTGGACGGCCTTCAAATATTACTTCACTAGAAAATTCATCATTGCGAATCTCTTTTTCCTCTACCCGTATAGATTTTTTCAAAAAACTCACTACAAAATCTAATACATTCTTCTCCAATATATGATTCAGCGATACACCCTTCTGGCCGTGCATAATTTCTTACATGGTCTTTGAGTATCTTCATATATCTAAACAAGAAACAACTTGTAAAAAGTGTAACTAAACTTAAATATGAATCAGAAAAATAAAATAGAATAATAATTACCTCTCAAATGGATACATCCACCTAAAGTGAACAGGTCCACATAATTGAACTTCTCTTCCTAGATGAACTATTAAGTGTACCATAATATCAAAAAAAGATGGTGGAAAATATCTTTCAAGCATGCATAGAGTTTCTATAACCTCTTCCTCGAGTATTGCAATTTTCTCTCGATCAACTACACGTTGACATAACTTGTTAAAGAAAATACATAACCGGTGTATTGTGGTTCGAGGACCTTTTGGAAGCAATCCTCGTAGAGCAACTGGGAGCAACTATTGCATTAGAACATGATAATCATAAGATTTGAGACCAATAATCTTACATTCTTCTACTGCCACACAATTGCCGATTTTTGAGCAATAACCGTCAGGTCCTTTGAAATCATATAGTCTCTTGCAAAATTTTTTTTTTCTCAAACCTTCATAATGTCCAAGGAGCTGGTGGTAGATATGTTTTGGTACCACGAAATTGTGGGTGTAAGTCATTTCGGATGTGCATGTCATGTAGATCTTTTCGAGCATTAACCCCATCTTTTGACTTGCCAGAATGCAATATTGTACTTATTATGCTTTCACAAACATTTTTCTCTACGTGCATTACGTCTAAATTGTGACGCAATGGAAGTTCCTTGAAAATCATAAAAGTAAAACTTATTATTTATGGTTTTAAATATTAACTTGGATGAAAAAAAACACTAAGAAATAAAAACTAACCTCCCAGTATGGCAAATCAAAAAAGATAGATTTTTTCTTCCACCTTAAAAGCTCATCTTGATCATCATCTATGTTGTTGGCATCATTACTTTCATCATCATCATCAACATCATCATCATCATTATCACCTTCATCAATGATATTGGTTGGTCTTTTTCTTTTCGTATTTTTAATTTTTCCAAAATCATTCACAAAATTTCTGAGAACAGCACAAATTTTCCGGCCTGTCAAGATTTTCGGTTTCCTACCATGTTCCACATTATTATCAAACCACGATTTTTTTTCGCGATATGAATGTGTAGGTGGTAGAAATTTCCTATGGCCCATATATGCAAATTTTCTGCTATTTGATAACCATTTGTGATCTGTATACTTTCCACAAAGCGGACATGCTTTTTTACCTTTTGTACAACACCCAGCAAGGTTACCATATGCTGGAAAATCACTGATGGTCCACAACAAAATTGCTCTAAGTTTGAAAATACTCTTAGTAAATGCATCATACGCCTGAACTCCATCTTGCCACAATTGTTGCAAGTCTTTTATAAGTGGTCGTAAATAAACATCTATGTCGTTACCGGGCTGCTTTGGACCAGGAATAAGTAGTGTTAACATAATATTCTCTTTACTCATACACTATAGTGGAGACAAGTTATATGTAACTAGCATAACTGGCCAACAACTATATCTAGAACTTAACATAGAAAATGGATTGAAACCATCGGTAGATAGACCAAGTCTAAGACTTCGTGGGTCAGCTGCAAATGATTTCCACTTATCATTAACCAAGTCCCATGTTACAGAATCAACCGGGTGATGCATTTTTCCATCATTACTTTTCTTACCAAAATGCCACCTTAAATCTTCGGCTGTTCGTTCGGATCTAAACATCCTTTTAAACCTAGGGATAATAGGGAAGTATCTCAAAATTTTAGCAGCAACACCTTTTCTAATCTCATTTGTCCTCTTGTTTATCTTCCATCTCGATACACCACATTTAGGGCAGTTTTCCAAGTCCTGATACTCTTTTCTAAATAGGCAACAATCATTGACACAAGCATGAATCTTCTCATACCCAATTTCAAATGTCTTGATAAAAAATTTCAACGAGTAAAATGTTTTTTCAACTACATTGCCCTTTGGGAGCATATTAGCTAATATATTAAGTAGTTCATTAAAACTCTTATTGGACCACCCACTACGAGTTTTAAGTCGGAGTAAAGCTACATTGCCTGATAATTTGTTATAACTTGAGCAGTTAGGGTACAAAGGTGACGCTGCTTCTTCTAATTTTGCTCTAAAATCATCATCATGAATGTCTTCCGTAGGCTCGTACTTGTTTTCATTAACAAATTGATTAGACTTCATATAGTCTTCATCTAAGAAATGGGAAGTCCGATACAAGTTATAAGCCTCATCCTTAACTACATCGTTATTTGTATCTTCAACAGTTATATCATCGCCGTGCACGTACCAGTCTTGTCTTTGTTTATACTTGCCATCCATTCCCCTTGTAATTAGATGTTCAACAACAGTACTAGCAAACTGGTGATCTACATTGCGACAATCTATGCAAGGGCATAAGATCATCTCTAGATTTCCTAAGTTTTTTAGCACTGTATTCACAAAATTCCATGCTCCATTCTCATATTCAGGATCAGCTCTATGAAAAAAGAACACAACACCAAAACAGAAAAAGAAAAACTATTGTTCTAGAGATCTTTATTTAAAACAAAAATCATGACTACCATAATAATTTTTTTACCTGCTAAGACGCACCCAACTTTTATCCAGCATATTGGACATACCACTTAAACAAAGCAAATTCTAGAATTCAAACATTAAAAACTACTTGTAAGTTATGCAAGTTCAAAAAATGAAACTAAAATGAGATTTTATTACAACATACACTACACTATCACAATAATGCGTGCAACGGATTTCTAAGAACCAGCATCACATAAATATAGCACATAAATTACACAATCAAAAATTGAAAGTGAACCAACAAATACAAAATTCCGGCAACACTATGTGCTAGGAAATAGAGAAAAGTTGAATTATATTTTATAAAATAAAATTGAAACAAATAAAACAAGACACAATGCTTCAGCTTAATCATTTAGAATAAATAGTTTTTAAATTTGTGGGGATCACTATCATGGATCAATACTAATTGATACTTATAATAAATATATAGTTATTGTAAAATATCAGAAACCTTCCCCTTTCGTTATTCTCTAGTAGTGAAATATGAACAGACAAAAATCAGATTCTTGACGCCAATATTTTTGTTACAAAAAACACAATAACTTTAGTGATTGTTGTTGACTATCCTAAAAAAATTATTATAGACTATCAACCAGTAAAGTGATTACATATATTCATACCTATGTTTTAAAACAGTAAGTTTCAAGTTCTAACTCACCTCACACAAAGCTGAGTTATTACCTATAAAATTAATTTATTTATTTTTAGTGGACATAAAAAACTTAATCACCATTTGCTTTTTTGTTAAACTATTAAGCATCCATGATTAATCCCTAAAAACTAATTAAAGTTTACCATCAAATACGAATCTAACAAATTATATTGTTTAATACGTGAGTGTGAATCTATTTACTGTCGAAAAGGTTGTTCGAGAATAGGAACGAGCAAGCTCAATATGATTGAAATTGAGCCCGGCAATTCCATCTTAAGTTGGATTTTAATTTCAAAAAAACAAACTCCACTAAACAACACACAATTATTAAAGTAGTATGTAGCACATAATTATTCTCACATATGAATATCCTAATATCCCAAATCAGTTTCATCAAAACAAACAATATCCTTAACATATTTAATTAAATCAAGATACACATATTTGAGAGAATCATGATAAACTATGTACCATGCAGATCAAGATGAGTAAAAAAAAAAAACTGCATATATCCATATACCATCAACAAATTTTGAAAATTTAAATTGTCTTTAATAAATTGGATTCTATCAATTTATATTCCTTAAGAGTGAGCGATTTAAATACATGATACTGAGTTTAATCACTACCACATACAAGTTGTTTTATGTACAATATTACAAAACGAAGGACAAGAAGGACAAGTATTACCTTTAATTTCCAGTGCACAACAAGGATCCCCAGCACGAATGACAATTAATTTAGTACCTCGTGAAGTCTAGGTCCCCATCCATGAAAGAACACCCAAAATCACAAATAAGAGAAATTAATTTAGGGAATTAGGGCTTCTCTAAAAAAATAAAAGGTTAATAAACAAATCTAAAAATTGAGAACGTCCATACCGGGTATAGCTTAAAAAGAATGGAGTGGGCAAGAAAACACCAACAATTTGGACCAGAGAGACGGTTGTCTATATGACGAATATTTTGGGGCGATAATTTGGGGCACCGACTCAGATTTATCTGCTTGCGTGAGCGATGCCACGTGATCGGAAAAAAATTCAGCGTGGAGAGGATTCGAAATTGATAGACGGTGTTCTTCAAACTGCTGCGTGTTTAAGGGAATATGGAGAGACGGCATAGTTCTAATGTTCTAAGAATTCTAATACGCGACAGAGTTGTTCTTGTTTGCCAATTTTTTTGACAAATAGCAGCAAAAATCAACTATAGCGTTTTTATTTTTTAATTAATATTAATTAAAAATACTAAATATTTATTACAACACTTATGTTGGAAACGCTATAAACAAATGCTATTAAACAATACATTTGTTGTAGTGATTGTTGGTATCACTGTTTTGGGACCATTATTTATGTGGTCATGTTGAGCGAATTGAATATTTAAAAAAATATTATGGGGTATGTAAAAGTAGGACACTTTAGTTCAAAATTTTGTTAGTGAGATTGCTTTAAAATTTTTGATTTGTGAATTTTTTTTTAATTAATTGAACATTTGTGTTTGACTATTTTTTTCATTATTTTATGCAGAATGGACAAGTTGTGTACAATATCTATTTGATTGGATGGTAAATTTGTCCATAAGCCCAAAATGGCTTATGTCGGGGGCATAATGGAAGTGGTGATCGTATTTGCCTAGACTATCAAACTGGATAATCTATACAAGAGATACTAAAAGCCAAATATTGAGGCAAACAAGAGTCATCCAACATGGTATGGTTCGTAGAGTTCGCTAAAGCATGAGCAAGCCGATTAACTTGTCTCTTAACAAATGAAAAACCACAAAAATTAAAAAGTCAAACTAGAAGAAGACAACTCGTAATATAAACGCCGAACGGAATAAAAGATGGATTTCCTTCCTGCAGTGAATCGGTGACTTGTTTGCAATCACCTTCGAAGATCAGCGATCACAAGCCTTTAGCCGCCGAAATGGATAAAATGTATTGTGCCGCGCAAGCTTCACCTTCTACGATCGCTGGCCTTCCGTTCCGCGCCACCATAGCTATCATAAAATAGTCCTTTCCCCGGGGAAATTCCACGTCAAAATTAACCTCAATTTTTCCTTCATTAGGCGGAGTCCATCGACTTGGAAACCTGTTGTTCGAGCTGAGTTAATGCGCTAAGTTTGCTAGATGGAAAGAATGAAGATAAGCCTCTCTCGACTTGACCACGTCTTGAATGCCGTCACTCTCCCCCCATGGACTTCTCCATTACGCAACTCCCAAGCTTTCCACATCACTACCAATGTAACCAAGAAACGTTCAGGAGCAAGTTTTTTCCGCAGTTCATCAAACAAATTCCAAAAGAAGGGAAATTGATACGAGTAGTTTAGGTGAAAGGGTGGCGACTTCCAGACAGACATCTTGCATGCCACGGAAAAATTGCACCACATGTAAAACTGACTCGCATTTATTCTTACATCTTGTACAGAAAGGGAATGGGCAAATCTTCCGATGAAAAAGCTCCACATTTGTCGGAATGATGTTGGTGCAAGCTCTCCATAAAAATAAAAATTTGGACGCGATTTGGGGTGGGGGGGGGGGGGGGGGGGTTTTTTTGGGGGAAAAAATAATCTTTTTTTTTTTGAAACAGGGATATTAATTTTATTTGGGTTTAAAAACCCAAAAATGGGGGCAAAAAAAACCCTCCCACGGGGGAAGGGTCCCCAAAAGATGAGCAAGGGGAATACCCTGGCCCCTTACCAATGGAAAACCCAAAAAATTTAAAAAGCCAGGTTAAAAAAAAAAACCCCGAAAATAAACCCCGAAAGGGAAAAAAAAAGGGTCCCCCTCCCACAAGGAAACCAGGAATTGTTTGGAAACCCCCTTTAAAAAAAACGAACGCCCACCCTTTACCCCCCAAAAAAAAAAAACGGATTGGGGCCCCCGAGGTTTAACCTCCCCGAAAGCTGGGCCTTCCTAAAATCTCTCCAAACCCCCCCCAAAGGGCTCTCCCCTTCAGGTTCCCGCCCCCATAAGTTTTAAAAAAAAAGCCCTTTCCCCGGAAAATCCCCCATCCAAAATAAACCTAAATTGTCCCTCCTTTAGGGGAAGCCCTCCACCTTTGGAAAATGGTGTTGGGGGCGAAATAAA